>CABHPP010136636.1:65699-84389 GCA_902168425.1 Peromyscus attwateri | reverse complement strand
TATCTTCATAGGTATTTCTTTCTTTAGGTTAGGAAAGTTTTCTTCTATGATTTTGTTGAATATATTTTCTGTGCCTTTGAGTTGGTATTCTTCTCCTTCTTCTATCCCTATTATTCTTAGGTTTGGTCTTTTCATGGTGTCCCAGATTTTTTGGACGTTTTGTGTTACGACTTTTTTGTCTTTAGTGTTTTCTTTGACTGACGAATCTATTTTCTCTATTGTGTCTTCAGTGTCAGAGATTCTCTGTTCCATCTCTTGTATTCGGTTGGTTATACTTGTTTCTGTAGTTCCTGTTCGTTTAGTCAGGATTTCTATTCCCAGCATTCCCTCAGCTTGTGTTTTCTTTGTTGTCTCAATTTCTTTTTTCAGATCTTGAAATGTTTCTTTCATCTGTTTAATTATTTTTTCTTGGCTTTCTTTGCTTTCTTCCAATTTTTTGTTTGTTTTTTCTTCCATTTCTTTAAGGGAATTTTTTGTATACCTTTTTTGACGTCTTTCTCTGTGGCCCTGTTCCTCTTACTTCCACATCAGTTCATCATCCTATTTTGCTCTCACACACGGCCCACCAGCGGCAGCCGCCATCTTGATTCCCCCATGAGATCTCGTCCCTGTGCTTTTTCCAATCATGGTCTCAATATCTCTTGCTCATATAATCCCTCCTCTCTCTCGCCGATTGGACTCCTGGAGCTCCACCTGGGGCCTGGCCATGGATCTCTGCATCTGCTTCCATCAGTCATTGGTTGAGAGTTCTATCATGACAGTTAGGGTTTTCGGCCATCCGATCACCAGAGTAGGTCAGTTCGGGCTTTCTCTAGGCCACTGCCAGTAGTCTATTGTGGAGGTATCTTTGTGGATTTCTGGGGACCTCTCTAGCACTTTGCTTCTTCCTATTCCCATGAAGTCTTCATTTATCATGCTCTCTCTTTCCTTGTTCTCCCTCTCTGTTCTTGATCCAGCTGGGAGGATCTCCCGCTCCCCTAAGCTCTCTTTCCCCCGACCCTTGCCCTTCATTACCCGCCCCCCCCCCACATCCAGTTTGCTCAGGTAGATCTCATCCATTTCTCTGTCCTTGGGTGATCCCTATGTCTTTCTTAGGGTCCTCTTTACTAGTTAGCCTCCTTGGAGTTGTGAGTAGCAATCTAGTCATCCTTTGCTTTACATCTAGTATCTACCTATGAGTGAGTACATATGAACCTGATAGAAGAAGAAAGTAGGAAGTAGTCTCGAATGCATTGGCACCGGAGATCACTTCCTAAATATAACACCAGTAGCACAGACACTGAGAGAAACAATTAATAAATTGGACCTCTTGAAGCTTTTGTAGAGCAAAGGACATGGTCAACAAGACAAAGCGACAGCCTACAGAATGGGAAAAGATCTTCACCAACCCCACATCTGACAGAGGGCTGATATCCAGAATATATAAAGAACTCAAGAAATTAGACATCAAAATGCCCAACAGTTCAATTAAGAAATGGGCTATAGAGCTAAACAGAAAATTCCCAACAGAGGAAGCTCAAATGGCTGAAATACATTTAAGGAATTGCTCAACATCCCTAATCATCAGGGAAATGCAAATCAAAATGACTCTGAGATACCACCTTACACTGGTCAGAATGGCTAAGATCAAAAACACTGAAGACAGCTTATGCTGGAGAGGATGTGGAGCAAGGGGAACTCTCATTCACTGTTGGTGGGAATGCAAGCTTGTACAGCCATTTTGGAAATCAATATGGTGCTTTCTTAGAAAATTGGGAATCAATCTCCCCCAAGACCCAGCTATACCACTCTTGGGCATATACCCAAAGAATGCTCAATCATACCACAAGGGCACATGCTCAGCTATGTTCATATCAGCATTGTTTGTAATAGCCAGAACCTGGAAACAACATAGATGCCCTTCAACTGAAGAATAGATAAATAAAATGTGGTACATATACACAATGGAGTACTACTCAGCAGAGAAAAACAATGACATCATGAGGTTAGCAGGCAAATGGATGGATCTAGAAAAAATCATCCTGAGTGAGGTAACCCAGACTCAGAAAGACAAACACAGTCTTAAAAGCTAGGCTTAGACATATGTTTCCAATGCTCTGTCGCTTGTGGAGTGTGCTGGTGGCTCAGGCCTGATAGGCCAGGATGGAATGAGGCTAAATGAAGAGTATGCAGGTGACTAGGGCTGAGGGTCTAGGGCTTCAATGCTGGAGCTTGCCTCCACCTAAATCTTGCTCTTACTCACGTGCCCCACCTGCTCGACAGATGTAGAACTGTAGGGAGTGAGAAGCAACCCTATGGGAAGCCCTGCCTGTGTTGGCTTTCCCTGGAACCCTCTGTCACCTCTACTCCTCTGGACACACAACTCAATGAGACAGAGGAACAGCCACTTAAGGTATGGGCACACACCACATCTGTGCACGTGCATATGCTTTGTACAATAGGTGTGCATAGTCACCCCCCAAAACAAAGAAAAATTGTCTTTGAGTTAACTGTAGATTATGATACAGTTTTAAATCAATAGTCCTTCTGCCTGCCTCACACAGGGTCCCCAGTGGTGACATCATAGCAGGACATGTCATTTCCAGAGAGTGTAATTGGGTCTACAATTTCCACAGTCCGCACAGGTTTTTAGATATCATCAGTTTACTGCACTTCTGTGTGCTTACAGCATGTGCTCTTCTTTTTAATTTTTGTTGTGTGTTTACTCATTTTGTGGGGGACGGGGATGGTACACATGTGCCTTGGCACATATGTGGGGGATCAGATGACAGTCTGTGGGAGTTGGTTCTTTTCTTCTACCATGTGGGTCCCAGGACTGAACCCAGGTTGGCAGACTCGGCAGCCATCTCCTCTACCTACTGAGCCAGCTCACTGTGTTTGCTCTTATACACGTGTGCATGTGGCATGCAACATGCATGTATGTGTAAAGTTCACACGCACAGGTAAGTATATGTGTGTGTGGTTACTTGTGGGCACATGTGACTGTGTGTATTTAGTCTGAGCAGCTGACTCACACATCTAGCTCCTACTTCATTCCATGGAAAAGAATGATCTGTGGTATTCAGTGCACACTCTCACCCTTACTGTCCCATCCTGGCCTTGGGCAGCATTAATGCTCCTGCATTGTGCCCATCATTTTATAAATGTCCTGTGGGCATTCTGCATGGCAGGTGGGCCCGGCTGTCAGATGTTCTCAGTCCATTCTGAGTGATACCTGGGTCCCTCCTTCCCCAGTGTGCCATAAGGACCAGTTTATATCTGGCCATTGGAGATAATCTGGGTCATTTCCACTTTGGGATTTTTGAGACCCAGCTGCATGGATATTTTCTTGTGGGTCTCATCTGACTGCAGATTTTCCTTTCTGGGATCATCAGCTTGGCCTCAGATCTAGTCACAGAGGACACCCATCACTAGTACCCTGAGGCCTGCTACACATTCTCCTCCAGGGGGTGTGTCCTTTCAGCCTCTCACACCAGCAAGCATCATCAGCCTCTTCAGTACTCACACCTGCATTTATCACTCTTTTGGGTAACTGGTTAAATATTTTTGCCATTAATATTTTTTGTAATAGCGAAAATTATACATACCTGTACACTTGGAAAGTACTTTAAGAAAAAGAAACAGAGAATCCCAAAGGAGCAAGTTTTTACTTGATACATTCAGTTATTAATTTAATTTATATCAATTTTGTTTCACACCCACAACAGATTGGCCCCATAGGGAGACATTAGCTACAATTTGGCTTTTGAACAAAGAAGTCCTATGTGATAAAAAAATGTTCATTTTCTTTAACATGTTAAAAAAAAAAGAAAGGAAATTTCCTTCTAGAAGTAGAGGGATGGGCTCTGTTGGGAGGGGTAGGTGGTGCCTCAAGACCCTGATCATGCACCTGTTACGTTCTTACACCCCATGGAGCTGAAATCTCGTGACAAGGAGAAGGTCAGCATGGCAGGGGCTGCATCTGTACCAGCCTTGCCTCACCCAGTGGTGCAGCCCTGGGGTCTAAAAAGCTCTGTGCCATGCATGTTCAATGACCTGAGGGGAAAAGATGTCCCTCTTCAGATCACTATTGGCCTGGTGACAGACGTCCTTGCATCTGAAATGGCTAAGCCATGGTGCTACAGGATAGAGGTGACTTCAAAGGCCATTGATGGTTTCATTCAAGTGTCTGTGGTAGTTCCACAGATTGGGAATAATAAGAGGAATCTTCCTTTCCACTTACAGATAGAGACAGGGCTCTCCTAGCTGGGCTGTGCCATCCACAAAGGAGAAGGAGCTGCACTTTAACCCGTGGGCATTGGGACATTTGAGTTAAAGCACCAGCCACTGTCTGCCCTGGGTGAAATATGGCAGGTAACATCATGCTCCTCCTGCTTTTCAGGGACAGTCATTAAAAATGAAGAAGGGCACAAAGAGGCCCACAAGGCTCCGTGTTTACTGCTGTTACAAGAGAAGGACACGTTCTTAGCTTGTCAAGAACAATATTCATTTGTGTTTACTCTTCAAACCCGCCAGAGCAGCCTCTGCAGCTGTGCCAGGGACAGTTTGCCAAAGATAACCAAACAACCTTAGAGAATGTGTAAGGGCTGCAGGGAGATCTCTGGAAGAGATTCGAGAAAGACGTTACTCTGCTTGCGGTGGGGATGGACCTGTCCTTTTGAGAGCCGTCTGCTCTGAGCCCACTTGGAAAATAAACAGTAGATATGAATGACATGTGTCTGTCCGCGGTGTTTGGAACTGCTGCTCTTTCTTTGATAAGGTATTGACGTGAGCAGCTTGGCTATGCCAAACAACCCCTCTCCACAAAAAGTCTGCCTGTTGGAAGGAGGCTCAGCCATCTGGCCAGGAACACTCAGTTAGACGTGTTTCAGGAGCCGTCACTGCCAGTACACCTTTCTGAGAGATGGGTGGCTGATTCAGAGAACTCGTGAATGTTGATTAAGCAGCATTTCTGCACACTTCCGGGAACGAGCAGCTGTGCGGGTGCAGAGTCAGCAGCTGGCTTTTGGTGACATTGGGAGGCATGTCTTGGGACAACTGATCCATGGAAACTTTGTAGAAGGGGCTTGGAAACCGTGGCCTGGCTAAGATGTCAGCTATGTGTGCCACCAGAATGAGACAGAGCCTTCCAGGCACTTTGAGAGCTGCCTGGTCCTTTATTATCTTTTCTTGTCTCCATACCAGCAAAAGAGAAATGATCAGGCAAGGTGTTTTTACATATTCTTTGAATGCCTTTCTTCCGAACAGAATAATAGTTGTGTTTAACCTTCCATGATTAGCTTTAGAAAACTGCCCACCACAAATGGGAGGGGCAGTTACTTATAGAAGCTTCCAGACTGTCATAAAAGAAAACTCCAAGTCAATTAAACTTTCTTGGATCAAATTCATGACTCAAGCAGCCCTAAGAGAGAGCATGGTGTAGTCCTGTGCTTTGGCTGGCTAAAGGTCACTACTGTGATTGGCTGGAACATGGCTGCTCTAACTAGCTTGGAAGTGATCAGCTTCTATGACCCTATTCCATCTCCAGTTGACTGGAGTTGGACTCCTGTGGCTGGCAGGAACTGAACTGTTTATCCCAAGCACTTACTCTGAAGTTAGGATTCCTTTGTTTATATCCTGAGGCTGCGACACATGGAGGCAGTGTTGGGCCACATTTGACTTAGGGTGGCGAGGCTAGCCACTGTCTACCCTTTCTCACAATACCTGTCCTTTCCAGACCAACCTGATGTGGTGACAATTTGCAGTAAACCTATATTAAGTTTTTCTGGTTTCCTAAACACCTCAGAAAAGCCTAGTCTGTTGCTGAATTCTACTGACAGACCAAGCATGAAGGATGCTCCCAGAAAGGTGGCCAGCAGAGCGAGGGGCAGAGTTGTCAACCTGCCTACAGTTCTCAGGAGGATGACCAGGACCCTTTGGGTGTTCACACCATGATGTCTGGGTATAGTGCCATACTCAAGTTTTGAGAGCTGAATGAGATCACAGAGCTCACTGTTTACGAGATGAAACAGCTGTTTGCAGAGACTGCTTGGGTGGTGGATTGGTGGGAACATTGTGGTGAGGATTGTATGCAAGCTTCTGTGGCAGAGGATCAAGAACACCAGCCCACCCAGCCCAGCAAGGGTCCAGGGAGTGGGGTCTGGAGGTTACATCAAAAACACCCTCTGAGGTCACACCTTTCAACTTATTTTCTCCTCCTCCGGAAAATAAAGTACAAGTCAAGATAGCAGAGCATTGGTGGAAGGTTCTAGATGTTCAGGAGATCTTACTGTGGGCAGCCACAGAAACCCACCCTGGGAGTGATGGCTGAACACAAGGTGGGATGGTAGGTACCTGAGACTCCATGGACAGCCCTGCTGTTGCCACTGGGTACCTGTCTTTGAATGGCCCAGGTGGAATACTAGCTTGCCACCACCCCTGGGTTCCCTGGGAATGATCTGCCCCCATGTCTGTGTTTTCTGCATATGTAGATCTCAGTGACTATAGATAGAAAACACGGAGAAAGCGGTGCTGCGTCTGTCCTGCATGTCCTGACACAGATGGGGTGGAGTCACTCCTAAGTCACATGGGTCAACATGTGTCCTAGTGTTCAGGAAGCCCACCCAGGGCAAAACAGCTGGTCTTGGTAAGTTTAATTGCAGGCTTGTCTGCCTCCAGACCTATCGAGTGCAAAGAGCATGGCTGACAGGGAGGCCCCTGATCCAAACACAGCGTCCTTCAGTGCTGGAAGAAGCCTTGCCTGTGAGGTCTGGCATGGAAATCGGGTTCATAACAAACGGATGGATAATGAAGATGTGGCAGACAGCTCAATGCAGTTTCATTGAGCCATAAAGAAGAGCCAAGTTTCGCCATCTTCAGGAAAACGGATGGAACTAGAGGTCACAAAATTAAGGGAAATAAATAAACCAGACTCAGACAAATAGTGCATGTGTTCTCTCATGTGGAACACACACACACACACACACACACACACACACACACACACACACAGCATGAAAATAGGAAGGAGAGGGGGACTAGGCAGACAGATGGGGGCAGGAGAGGGTAATAAGTGAACATGGTAAAGGACATATTGTACCTGAACAGAATGTCTCTCAGAAACACCTTGCTTTATATAACAGATATGCACTGATGAATTCTTAAAAGCCAGCTCAACCACAAATAAGTAGAGGAGACTGTGACCTTCTCCTTTTTCAATTGTGCCTCCCCACTGCGTGATTGCATTCCCATGGGGAGTGTGGGTCAGTGGATGGGAACTGGTCGGGCAGCCATGGTCGGGGCCAGGACTCCCTAGGCCGTTGCAGAGGGGTGGCTGTACCTCTGGGTCAAACATTCACATGCCACGCAGAAGAAAGTGTGAAGGTTGTGAAGGCCATTATTATGTGCTCAGGGCAGTGGGCTGAGCTCAGAAACCAGTGCCCTGGTGGACAGTTGTCCCCTATCTTCTGCCTCTCTGGACAGGTGCCTTTAAATGTCAAGGTCGAGGGACCATGGACCATTTTCTATGGCAACAATGAGGGAAAAAAACCCTTGGGAATTGGGACTGGGTTAAGAAAGTGGTATCTTCTCAATGTATTACAGGAATAAAATGACACAAAAAACCCTGGCCTGGGAGGTTAAGAACTGTTCATTTTACATTCCTGTCTTATGTCAAAGCTTCAGGAATCAGCCCAGGGACAGGGCAAGGCAGAAGGGAGGTAAGTAGAATCTCTTGACCTTGGATGAGGCATCCCTGGGCCCTGTCAGTACCGCCCCCTCAGGGGATGTTGTGAGAGAGGGAATGCCAGGGAGTCAGAGAAGGTATCTGGTCTGCTGACATCACAAGCCTCATTGCAAGGATTGATCTGTGAATGTTGCCACTGAAAACACCCTAAATCTTCGGAGAAGGAAGCCCTCCTCTAGATTTGATATGCTGCCCCCAGATCTGGTTGTATGAGTCAGGCCACAGAGAGTCCAGCCCTGTGTGGTTCACTGTTAACACAGATCTGGACCATGATCATGAAGGCCTTGTGATTTTATTTACTCCAGGAGAGGAGTGAAGTGGAGGGCACATGACTTGGTCTCCCTGCTACCCCAACAGGGACAAATGCTGGCTGTGTGCAAGCTGCTGCACTTTAAATGTCAACTCAGACGTTGTATAATCATCTCTGGACTTTTTACATAAAAATGCAAATGTACACATCCCATCTGGGGACAGGAAGTCTCCCAAGTGTACTCGGGCTGCGGTGTACTCTCCTGCCAAGGTCTGTATGCTGTGTTTGGAGATGCCACATAGCTTTCAAAGTAAGACACTGGATATATGCGGGTGAATATTCAATAACTACAACTTGCAAACCATTTCATAGAAAAAAAGCAGTTTTGAAACATTTCACCACCACCCAGGCTGTCTTCATTTATATGGTAATACCTAGAGATTCACCTCACTGGCCTCCCCTTCCCCAGCACAGGCTAACTAAATCTATTTTCGAGCGGCATTTTCACCTTGTAGGTGCTGTGACTCAGGGTGATCCTATGCCTTCCCTGCCTAGACAATGCCCTGGGGACATTAGCGTCCAGGACATACATGGCAGGATAATGAAGCATCACTTAAGCAAACCTCACAACCAGAGCCCCTTTCCGAAGTATTAAACCCAGGGCAACAGTGGTCAGGACTCTGCATTGCCCGTCGGGGGTAGAATCTCTGTCTGTCACGAAGAAGGAGCGCATACAGAGACCACCACAGGTGAAGCTGGTGGTCCAGGGGCCCTGTGGCGCTTCCCTGACCCTCTTTTATCTACTTAGCTTTCTCGAGTCAAATAAGTTGTCTGACCCCATGAAGAGGTTCCTAGCCAGACCTCAGACTTCAAATGCCACCTCTTCCTGTCTCTGGCCAAACCACTGCTCTGAGCATGCCTGTGATCAGAGAGACATTCACATGGGTTACATCCTCATGTAACTGAGTCTGGACTCAGAGATGGTCACACTGTCCAGTCAGTTGTAGGAGCAGATGGAAGTTCACAAGAAGAGCTTGACAAGGTCCTGGGAACAGAGGAGGGAACTCTTCTGGATGTGGAGGGAGGGATCTTCCCTAAGCTACATAGTGTTTTTGTTTGTTTGTTTGTTTGTTTGTTTGTTTGTTTTGAACAAATTGGACTCAGCATTGGAGAAGAGATGGGAATCCCAGAGCTATTACTTCAGGGGCATTGGTTCCATGCTTGCTCAGTACCAGGACACATTCAGCTATAACATCCTTGACCAACCATACACATGCACTAGGCCTGTACAGACAGGAGGCTGTATGCAACATACATGAGTGTGTCAAAGGCCTGGCTAGCATGGTAAAGAAGTTTACACTCTATTGAAATTTGATGTATGTTTCACAAAATAAAATTGGCTCTGTGAAGCTGAACACCTGGGCCCATAGGATTCTCTAGGACTCTGGGCTCAGGTGAACGTCTGGGCTTTGAACTCCCACTCTGGAGACAAGTGAGTTTCTTAGCAGACTCTGGGAGGAGTGGGTGGTGGGCAGTATCCCTGTTCTTGTCTGCCTGATGCTCTGGTATATCCTTCAGAAGATACTGCCTTTCTGTCTAGGCCCAGCTCTTTTGACCCCATTACAGCCCACTCTTGGGGATCAAGCTATGTTGTACAAATATACAAAGCACAGATATACTAATAATGCCATTTATGTTGGCAACTTTATGTTTGTGTTTATTATATTTTCTGATGATGAAATGCTCATTGTGAAATAATAGGTAGGTGTAGCATGAATCTTAACAGGTCTTATTAATATAAATCAAACCTGAGCCGGGTATTGGGGTGAACACTGGAAGGTCAGAGAGACAGAATAAGCCACAGCTACCTCACCTTGCCGGATCCTCAGCTGGTCTTGCTTCCTCAGACTGGAAGCCTCTATGTCCTCATATCCAAATGACTCTCAGCTGAACTGCTGCTAGAAGCCTGAAAGCTTAACCACGCCAAATGCTTCTCCAGGCCAAATGCCTCTCCAGGGCAAATGCCTCTAGTTTCTGGTCCTCACGCCTTATATACCTTTCTGCTTTCTACCACCACTCCCTGGGATTGAAGGCTTGCTTTCTGGGATTAAAGGCGTTGGTCACCATGCTTGGGTGTATCCTTGAACACATGGATTTCTGCCTCTGGAATGCTAGGATTAAAGGCGTGTGCTACCACTGCCTAACCTCTATGTTTAATATTGTGGCTGTTCTGTCTCTGACCCCAGATAAGTTTATTAAGGTACACAATATTTTGGGGAACACAATACCACTACAGGTAGGTATGTATCTCACAATCCTGTGCTCTCTGCTAAAGCTTAACCAGGCTTAACTAGTGGGTGCTGGGAAGAGAAGAGAGGAGAGGAGAGGAGGGGAGGGGAGGGGAGGGGAGAGGAGGGGAGGGGAGAGAAGAGCTGGAGGAGGTACCTACAGATTTGGGAGCAGACTCTGGCATGAGCTGGAGGTGTGAGGATGACAGCTACCCAAGGGCTGGAAGGATAAGGGGCCTCTCCTCTCTAAGTTCAGGCTGCCATTGCTGCAAAGCAGACCCATCAACATCAGGGGTGGTGCCTGTGGAGGAATGAGCATATTCCTCTTCTCCCTGTGAGGTGTGTGGAGCTGAGTGGCCTCCAACTGCCCTGTCCCTGAAATTTAACCCTTTGTTAAACCTTCTCAAGTTCAGTTTAGCAGGCAGACACAGCACTGTTGCCCAGGGCCTGGGCAGCTCTGGGCAGCCTCTCATGGGGTTTGGATCCTGGCTCATGACATTGAGCCATCAGCTTGAAGACCCAGGATCCTGGTTCACCTAGCATCTCAGGCATCTGCTCCATTGTACAAAGAAAAGGTAATGGAGGAAGAATTTGATGGTGGGGAGCATAGATGAGCACATAGTCTCTGACAGCTGAACAGAATGTGACTGTGTAGCTACCTTAACACACCACAGAGGATGAGAAGGGTGAGCTTCAAGACTTCTTGAATCCAGGCTGGAGTCTGCAGCTTTGGTAGTGTCACTGTATCTGGTGTGGGCTGTGCTGTTCATCAGTATAGTGTGTGCATGTGTGTATGTGTGTGTGCACTTGTGTGTGTGTGTGTGTGTGTGTGTGTGTGTGTGTGCGCGCATGCGCACGTGCGGGTGGGTGCGTGTGTAGCTAGAGTTTTCCTGCCTGGCCCACAGTCAGGACAAATCTCTGTCACCCACCAGTCCCACAGCTGCTCAGACCCAACCAAGTAAATGCAAAGACTTATATTGTTTAAACTGTTTGGCTTAATGGCTCAGGCTTCTTGCTAACTGTTCTTATATCTTAAATTAACCCATTTCTATAAATCTATACCTTGCCACGTGGCTCATGGCTTACCGGCATCTTCACATGCTGCTTGTCATGGCGGCGGCTGGCAGTGTCTCCTCCCACCTTCCTGTTCTCTCAGTTCTCCTCTCTGTTAGTCCCGCCTATACTTCCTGCCTGGCTACTGGCCAATCAGTGTTTTACTTATTGACCAATCAGAGCATTTGACATACAGACCATCCCACAGCATGCATGCACACGCATGTGCTCTGAAAGCATGGTACTACAAACAGCCTGAATTCAGAGTAGTGGGCTACCATGGTCTGCTCAAGAGATGGACCAGCGACAAGGTATTCTTGACCAAAGCAGAGCAAATCTCTGAAGGAACCTGTGACTCCCTGATAGGCCCCAAACCTGACACTGAATTCCTGCCCTCTCTCTAGTCCAACATACATGCATGTGCAATGCTGAGGTCATACTGAGGTGCTGTAGAGAGCGATTTTCTCTCTCTCTCTCTCCCTCTCCCTCTCTCCTTACTCCTTCCTTTCTTGACAGTGTTAGCAGTATCTGGACATATAGCCCAAGCTGGCCTTGAACTCTTAATTCTCTTGCCTCAGTCTTCCAAGTGCTGGGGTCACAGGTGTGCTACCATGCCCAGCTACCTCACTGTCTCTTATCTCAGAAGCCTGGTGACTTTGCACCCCACATCAGTGTTTCCTTCTAAAAATGGACTGCCATAATTACATGTTAAATATGATTCAAATCTGCAGGGAACTGTAACTCAATAAGCATGAAGAAATTAATGAAAAGCTTAATTATTATAATAATACCATTAAAATCTAATAAGGAGGGAAAAAGTTGACTCATTTTACTTCAGCTTGGCCATCTAATATCTTTTTCTCCCTTTAGCAGAACTATAATTAATTTAGACTTGGGTTTTCAGAAAAGCTAAATTATAACCATAGTGCTTCGAGATATTAAGAGCAAAGAAGCCGGAGTGGGAAGGAAGCATTCCAGGTTATAGGTGTGTGGAAAGGAAGCCAGAGAGGTGACCAGGGTCTGCCGTGCTTCCCACAGATCTTGTTGGAGAGGCCGCCGTTTTCAGTCCTTCAAAACTCGCAACTGCTTTTAGTTACTTACCAATCTCTACAGTTCTGTCTCCTGTAAGTCTCTAGAGCCACAGAGCACAGAGGAACTCTTAGCTCAGGGAATTGCATATATGAGCAGTAACTCAAAGTGCTTAGATGCTCCTCTGTGTCACCATGAGTGTGTGTCTCCCTTGACCACACTGGCGGTTGTGAGAAAGTTCAAGTCGGAGCACCCAGAACAACATCCAACCTAATCTTCAAGTAGAGGAGGACATCTTATCCATTTGATGTTGGAGGGTAACTGACCAGGGTCCTTTCCCAAATTCAGATGTCAGGATCTTTGCTAGGGAGACAGGATGCTGTTATCCAGTACCTGCCCTGCAGGATGGACTTGCCCAGATTCTATGTTGTCTTCAAAGAATACAGCTCCATTTAAGGGGTATGACAGTCACATTCCTGTCCCACCTCAGATCTTACTGACCATGGCTGTGTGATGGACCTCTGAACCCTGGGGTCATACTGGAAAGTAAAATGAACCTAGTGGTTTGATGTGATTGATGGCTTTTGTATGCTGAGTTCTTGCTACTCCAAGGAATTGCTTCTACCTGTGTGCAGAAGAAAATCAAGCAGTTATAATTTGCTAGTCCTATCATGAGCGCCATTCAAGAGAGCCAGGAAGTGAGGGAAACACTTGATCTCAGGGCTTCCCTTCCTGCTCTCCCTCCTTCATGTCTGGCATTTTAATTTTTTTGTCTTTATTAAGAAATTTTTTATTCATTTTATATACTAACCAAAGATCTCCCTCTCTTCCCTCCTCCTGCTCCCCTGCACAATCTCCCCCTGCAACCCATTCTCCATTCCCTCCTCCAAAAGGTAAGGCCTCCCAAGGAGAGTCAGCAAAGCCTGGTACATTCAGTTGAGGCAGGTCCAAGCCCCTCTCCCTGCATTAAGGCTGTGCAAGGTGTCCTACCATAGGCAATGGTCTCCAAAAAGCCAGCTCATGCACCAGGGATAGATCCTGATCCTACTGCCAGGGGCCCCTTAAGCAGACCAAGCTACATAACCCTCTCACTTACACAGAGGGCCTAGTTTAGTCCGTGCAGGTTTCACAGCTGTTGGTCTAAAGTTACATCTAGCATTTTAAAAGTCATTATCTCCTCATTTCTTTCTCCTTAGAGAAATTCCCTTGTGGTTCTCTGAAGGCATGTGTTCAATGTGTTCCCTCAGATGAGCATGTCCTGGCACACTCATCCTTCTTCAGACACTATCCTTCAGTAAGTAGTCTGAGTGGACAGAGCTTTGATCTCAGGACTTGACAATGACTCCTTTCCTCCCATCTTCCACGCTCCTGTGGGAGAAGTCACTGCACTTTGAACAATCTCCTCTTGTAGGAAAGTTTTCTTTCACCTCTTCTAAGACTGCTCACCATCATTATCTTTCAAGAGTTTGTCTACATATGTCCTGAGAGTTCTACATCTGGGCCCACAGGCAGCAGGAAGACAGTGAGTCACCAGGTCTGGCTTGAGCTTTTGAAACCCCCAAGCCCACCCTGCAGTGACATACTTCCTCCAACAAGGCCACACCTCCAAAAATGCTACTCCCTATGCATCTAGGGGGGGCATTTCATTCTGTGTCATCCAGTCTGTGATCTTGTTGGTTCTCAGCATCTTTGGTGAGGGAGGACTAAAACCTCAACACGTCTACACATGACTGTGGGGCTCAGGGCCTGGCCTACCCTTCAGTTTCCTGGCATGTGCCTGCAGATTCATGCCTGGCTCTTCCTGTCCATGGTTGGCACATAGTTCTGTCCTTCAGTGCACTGGGGTTGATGAGTATGAAGCAGCTCACAGTCTCCATGACACCAGGGCTTTGGTGGCATGTCTTGCTCATGGTGATGGGAATCTGGTCTTCCCACTCTACCTTCCCTGACATAGTGGCAAGTGTGGAGCACCTCAGTACAGCCCTAGACAGGTGTGGGCCCAGATTTATCACTGGCCCTTTAGGAGGCTTGTGGTTAGATCAGGGTGATTACTGTCTGGATTTTGTCTCTGGCATCTGATCTTTGAACCCACGTTCTACAGCGTCCTCTTGTTGGCTTTCCTGTGTGCCTATTAGCTTTTCTGGGTTGTCAGGGACTGTGAGGCAGAGAGGAAGCACAGTTGACTCAGCTTGTGTCCTTCCTGGACCCGCGGCTTGCAGACCCACGGTCTTCATTCACTTCTCCACGCACTTGCCTTGTCTCCTAGTCAAAGATTTTCATTTCCCTCCCCTTCCCCAAACAAAAACTTTGTCCCAATTCATGTTTTTCTCTAAAGGAATTTACACTGTAGATCTTGAGCACATCAAGGTTTTAAAGTGAGGTTCATACTTCTTATTTGAAAGGGTATTGATTGACTCTGCCCCCTTCGTGCCCTAGCCATGACTCCAGTCCAATGTAAAAATGTTTCTTATTTTTAAAATACAAGTTCTTTCAAAGGCAGAAAATGTTAGATGGAGACTTTTTCTTCAGGATTTGTCACAAATATCCACATTACCACAAATGCCATTGAATATCAAAATGTTTGCCACTTTTCTTCCTTTTGATTTGCCTTTTAAATTCATTTTTTTCTTCTCTCCCTCCTCCTTCCCTGATTCTTCCTCTTCCTTATTCTCACACAGTAGTGTCCCAGGTTTGAGGTTTCAAAAGTCTAAACCAGGCCCAGTGTCTCTCTTCTCTTGTTGCCTGTGGATCTAGACATAGAACTCTCAGCTGTGACCCCAACACCGTGGCTGCCTGCACACCGCCATGCTCTTTGCCATGATGGTAAGGACCAAACCCTGAGACTGTAAGTAAACCTCAATTACACACCTTCTTCATTAGAGTTTCCTTGGTCATGGTGTTTCTTCACAGCATTAGAACGCTGACTAAGAAGACAGTGCCGTTAACAGGACCCATAGCTTTGTTCACCATCCATCATCTCTATCAGTTCAAGTACAACAGGGTTGGGGATGACTTGATCATATCTATACTTTATCCTTAGGGCTTGGAACCAGCAAAGAGCTCTGGAATTATGTGTTCAAAAAAATAAATATCAGAACAGCAACATTATCTTTACTTTGGAGGCCAAGGCAGCGTATTTCCTAGCACACAAACTTCAAGGAATTCATTCCTCTGTGTGAACAATCCATAGGGCCTGAGAAGCTGCCTGTTTGGTGAAAGCAACACATCCCCACTACCCCTTTCTGTCACGTGTGACCTTGGAGGAGGCAAAGCAAAGCGTCAGTGGAGATGCTAAGTGAATAACACTGGACACCAGCCCAAATTTGAAGTACCGAGTTCAAAAATTTTCTGAAAGCAAATTCCAGTTATGCCCCCAATTTTTAAATCACACGAAAATGATGAATTTCTTTCTACAACTAATAATTGAGTCTTGTAAATTCTTTGGGATCACTTGCCAACATGTCAGTTGAGAATATGAGCCTGAAGCATACACCTATTAAAAGACTATCTTCAAATAGATGAGAAACCCTCAGGTTGGAAGTGGGGGCAGTGTTACGAAGAGGGACCCCTGTGCAGTACGGCAGGAACACAGATTAGTTCAGCTACTATTGAGAACAGCATGGAGGCCATAACGCACACGGCCCAGAAGTTTCATTGTCAATGTATATCTAAAGGGAATAGAAGCAGTATGTCCCAGAGATGTCTGTACCTGTGTTCATTGCAACAATGTGTGTGTTGGCCCCATCCTGTACTAAACCTGAATAACCATCAGCAGATGAAAGGAGGGTCCATATGCACTGCTGAATATTAGTCAGCTCTAACAAATCGAACAGGGATGAAACCTAGTTCATGCTGACTGAAGTCTGCTGGCCATAGAGAGAAACCTAAAACAGATAGACCACCATAGAAGCAGAACGTGGGTGGGGGCTAACAGGGGCTGGTTTGAGCTAGGAAAAGGGATTGGAAAAATGTTAGAGGAGACAAAAGAAACTTCAGATTCACAGCAAGACTGTAGAAAGTGGGAAAGACATGATCAGCACTATGGCACACGGCTCAAGCATGAAATTCCCTCTGAGAAACTTTCTAACCTGTGTGTATGGCAGGAGGGAGGACCAGGCATGCAGACTCCAGACACAGACCCGATCCAGGTATATTCAGTTAAATGCCATATGAAGGAGTTTCCTAGTCCAAAACTTATTTGACATGGCAAAATGGTATCTTTCTGTCAGTTTAAAAGGCCTCAAGTTCCAGGAATGAGATGGAGGCTGGTTCCCTATACTCATGTCATAGGAGACTCCATCACTCACGGGACAACTTGACGAAGATTTCAAGCGACCCCGGGGCTTCTAGGGCTGTCCTCTCCACAGTTAGCCAGGGGGTGTTTCCTAATTTGCAAACTAAACGACAGCGGTGCATTTCTGAGCACTCTGTTCTGTACGGACTGTCACACACACGCTGGGAAGCATCCAGCACTGTCAATAATGCATGTTCCTGCTTCATTATTTTGAAAACATCTGTTGAAGAAGACACTGCTCCTGAGGGGAACAGGGAAGTCAAGTGGCTCATAGCTCTGTTGGCCCTGATTCGGTGCCGGCAGTGGTACATCTCTCAGGGATGTAGTTCCAGGACTCCAGAGAAAGCTGGAGATGGGACGGTCTTTTGCCACAGTCAGAGGGGAGATGGTTCCCAGACTTCTGTGTGCTGGAGTATGTGTAGCATGAATCTTAAAAGTCTTATTAATAAAACAAATCTGGGCCAGTTATTGGGGTGAACACTGGAAGGTCAGAGAGACAGAACAAACCACAGCTATCTCACCTTGCCGGATCCTCAGCTGGTCTTGTTTCCTCAGACTGGAGGCCTCTGAGTCTTCATCCAGAATGGGTCTCAGCTGAACTGCTGCTAGAAGCCTGAATGCTTAACCAGGCCAAATGCTTCTCCAGGCCAAATGCCTCTCCAGGGCAAATGCCTCTAGTTTCTGGTCCTCACGCCTTATATACCTTTCTGATTTCTACCACCACTCCCTGGGATTGAAGGCTTGCTTTCTGGGATTAAAGGCGTTGGTCACCATGCTTGGGTGTATCCTTGAACACATGGATTTCTGCCTCTGGAATGCTAGGATTAAAGGCGTGTGCTACCACTGCCTATCCTAAAAGTATCTAGTGGCTTTTCTGTTCTCTGACCCCAGATAAGTTTATTAAGGTACACAATATTTTGGGGAACACAATACCACCACAGAGTATGAGTCCTCATTAGAAGGGGCACATGCTTGGCCATGTGCATATTCTCTAGAACAAGGGAAGGGGAGGGGGAATGGGAGAGGGCCCCTCCCCCAGGCTCTGAAGCCAGCAGCTAACTAATCCATGACCAGCTCACTGTAGAGGACACTGAGCATGGATTTCCCCACAGCTGTCCAGAGGAGCAGAGCAGGGCTTCCTGTGACTGTGGCTGTCCCATGCTCTTGAGGCAGAGGAGCGAAGCCCTGGGAAGAAAGAGAGTGAACCTGTTTCCTCATCTGAACAAGGGAGACCTACCTGGGGATTTAACTCAGACAGTTTGGTGCTCACCCAGCTTGGATCAAATAAATCGAACACAGCTGTGTATGCCTATAACCCTAGCACTCAGAAGATGGAGGAAGGAAGGTCAGAATTCCCGGGCCCTTCTTGGCTTCGTAGTGAGTTAGTAACCAACCTTGGCTACAAGACATGATTTTTTTTTAACAAAACAAAGACAAAAAGCAAAACAAACAAACAAACAAACAAACAAACAAACAAAAAACTCCAAAGAACACAATCCTTGGATCTGTCACCTGTTAAAATGAAAATAATGTTTTGCTTTTACTGAGGACATGAAAGAATTACATGTGGAAGACTCAACAGATAAACATCTTCCCTGAGAGTCATGTTTCCAGATTGCTCCATTCCATGGTGGCATTTAGTACTCGGAGCCAGCTGGGGGGGTAGAGCATTGAGTACTGTGGAGTATTAGACTGTGAGAGCGAGAGGAGCCAGGCCAGGGACTCACGGGAGACTTGGGCGGGACTTCCAGGTGTCTTTAGAGAATTCCCATAAGAAGTCGGATGTAGTTGGTTTCTTTTACTCTTTGGGGGGCAGCCACCCAGTTCCCAAATAAATACACAGCGACTTTTTCTTATGAATGCCCAGCCTTAGTGTGGCTTGTTTCCAGACAGCTTTTCTAACTTAAATTATCCTGTTTCTCTTTAACTATATTGGCCTCTGGGCTTTTTAGCTTTCTTTATTCTATATATCTTTATTTCCTTCTTATTCTGTGGCTGGCTATGTGGCTGTGTGGCTGTGTGGCTATGTGACTGTGTGGTTAGGTGGCTGTGT
>CABHPP010136636.1:0-65599 GCA_902168425.1 Peromyscus attwateri | reverse complement strand
TGTGGCTGGGTGGGTGGGTGGATAGGTGGCTGTGTGGCTGTGTGGCTGGGTGGGTGGGTGGATAGGTGGCTGTGTGGCTGTGTGGCTGGGTGGCTGTATGCCTGAGTTGCTGGCCCCTGGTGTCCTCCTCTCCTCCTCTCTCTCCCCTCTCTTTATTGTCTCTGCCCACTAGCCCCACCTATCCCTCTCCTGCCTAGCTATTGGCCATTCATCTCTTTATTAGGACAATCAGGCCTTTTAGGCAGGGAAAATAACACAGCTTCATAGAGTTAAACAGATGCAGCATAAAAGAATGCAACACATCTTTCTATCATTAAACAAATATACAGAATAAATGAATGTAACACATCTTAAACTAATATTCCACAACAATCAGAGGCCTAGACACAAATGTGTATTGTTTTCTTCTGTGATTTATTAATTGGTTGTTTAGATAATTCCTGTTCCCTTAATTTATCCTTACATTCTATGTTTGAGTTCACATTAGCTGTAAAAAAAAAAAAAAGAAAAAGGAAAAGAAAAAAGAAAATCAAAAGGAAACCCTGAGCTCATTTCTTCACAGTGAATGTTCTCCAAGATCACCTGGAGGCCATGGGGTTGGATGGAGGAGAAAGGCACTGGCCTGTGTGGCTCTGGCCCAGACCTCTGGCACCATTCCCTGGGTAACTGAACAGCTGCCTCTAACCCCACTCAGTTATGGGAACCCAGAAATCTCTTTAAGTAGACATTTTAGCGCAGGTTTTTGGGATGATAAAGAATGAAGTATTGGGGGGGGTAGAACTTGGGGAGGGAGGGCTTATGGAATCATGAGCTATGCACATGCATGAGAACACACACACAAGAGCATGTGTACAGAATTATTTGTGGGAACTAAAAAAAGAAGGCATCTAGAGATATCAGGAGAAGCCTGAAAATCCAATGTGGGGGAAAAATTCCTCTGTCGGACATCAGGGTGAATTTGTTGGGTGCTCATCAGAAAAAGGAAGTGTGTGTGTATATGTATGTGTGTGTGTGTGTGTGTGTGTGTGTGTGTCTGTGTCTGTGTCTGTGTATGTATGTAATATGTATGTATTGTATGTGTGTATTGTGTGTATGTGTGTGTGCACATATGTTGTGCATGCATTGTGTGTATATGCATATTATAGACATAACTAACTAAAACCACATTAAAATCCTCCAGGGCACTTTGGTATGCCCTATGGAGCACATGTCACCTAAGAGAATATAATATGGTGATAATAAAATGACATTCGATATAAGTACAAAACTTTCCACAAAGCATGCATTTAAGCATTATAGTATTTTCATATGTTTGGAAGTTAGATCGTTCTCATAACTCAAGTCCAGTATGAACTTTAGGTAACTAGTTCTTCACAGTGTCAGAGGAAGAGTGACCGTTATCTTTAAAGGCACACTTACAACGTGAGGACCGAAATGGGTCAAACACGGCTTGAAGTCTCCCAGGCTTACGTCCCACGATGGGCAGGGACGTTTGTCAGAGTCAGCCGTGGTGCTGTGCATGAAACATTGGCTGTCTACCAGGAGCCAGAGGCTGCAGAAGGAACCTTCTGTGCTCTGTGATGGCTTCGATGACAGGCTGATGTCAGCATGGAGCCTGGCGATGTCACGGGGACAGAGATGGCTGGCAAGGCCTCCAAAGAAGTCGAGGGCTGAGCTCTGCGGAAGGGAAAGAGACTGGCTGTTCAGAGCAGCCACACCCTTGGCTGGATGTCCATCAAGAGGGACCTGGATGTCCAGCAACTGAGAAGGCGCCTGTAAACTTCTCATAAGCAAGAGTCATGTGTGCAGTATGGTTCAGGCCTTTCATTTCTTCACTAATGGAAGGTAGGACATTCTAAGAAACTGTCCTGGCCCAAGCCAAGGCACCAGATTCCCCTGTATGTTTTCAGGTTAAGATCCTTTTAGTTGGAACAATAACACCTATATGCACATGTGCACAGACAGACTTACAAGCACATACATGTATACCAGCATAATTCATACATATGTACAAATACACACATAAATACTCACTATGCACACATGTATACATATGCACACACACATGCTCATATGTTCATGTACAACTCACATGCACTCTCATATGCACATATGAGTATATGCATGCATACACATGTGTAAAACACATAGTTGCAGACATGCACACATAACACAATGCATTCAATGCATTAGTCCATGCACACACATTCACAACCTACATGTTCACTTATTTCCAAAGCAATATCAAAGTATTCAAAAGTAAAAGTAAAACCCAAAAGTGTTTTCAAATAAGTCCTTCCTAAGGCTGATGGTGTAGCTCAGTGATAAGGTATGTGATTAGCATGTGTAAGACCCTGGGTTCTAGTCCCAGGTTCCCTAAAAATATCTTGTGCACCATCTTCTGCACAAAGCTACTTTGCGAGATGCTTCAAACTAGGGTAGGGTAAGGGTTCTGAATATAGATACCAACCTGGGAAAGTGTGAGAATTCCCCTGCGGTGCACATGCTGGAGCAGGTGACGAAGGGAGCTGGGCTACCCTGAGAAAGTGGGACCGAGGAACAACCCTACTCCCAGGACCTGGGGATGGCCAGCTCTCCACACTAAGAGCAGGTGCCCAGCTCTGAGGAAGCGTAGGTACCACTGGTGAGTAGCAAAGAGAAGAAAACAGACATCAGGAATAAATGAAGGAGGATGGAATTCAACACAGAGAAAGGAAATCACAGGCCATGTTGAAATGTCACAGTCCATGTGAGCAGATGTGTATGTGTGTGCCACACACAAGCACATGCTGGGAGTCATGGAGGAGAGTGGAGAGTGAATAGTTACCCCAAAGTCAGGAATAGCGGGTTACACGTGTTGCTGAGAAACTCAAGGTCCAATGGTACCTAAAGTTATGGGTGACATGGGCAAGGATGCTTATGAGCATTCTTCTGTAGGCTGAGTTGACCTTTGAACTGTGTGTCTGCACTGATGTGATCACACTCACGGCAGCACCACCACGTGTGTCAGATTCCTTCCTCACAACCACACGCCCAGAAGAGCAGCCACCACACTGAGCAGAACAGGCAGCCGGAACCTTCCTCCTGATTGCACTGGCATGGTGCCCACCAAAGTGAGTTAGTGATGGACATCTTCAAACTGCTTATTTCTCCCATGTTCCCATGGGTGCTTCCTTAGGACAAAGCAGAGGAGTAAATTACATTTGTTCTAACTGAGGCCACAGAAGGGAAGAGTTGACAGCCAGTGGCTGGTGCTTGGCATGGGTGAATGAGCTTGGAAGGCAGGGACAGGAAAGTCCCTCCCAGGGCTGTCACCACTTGCCTGGTGGGTGCATATGTGCTGTCCTCTCAGGGATGGGTCCCCTGGAGCCCTTGCCATACCTTGTGCTGGGTTGCTGGGCATGATGTTTCCCAGAGTCACTGTGGGGATCACTGAGCATGTCGCTCGCTATCCTACATTTTCGTTTTCAGGTCAAGTGGCTGTTCAACTCAAGATCCTCCTGCCTCAACCTCCCAAAGTGCTGGGAGTGTACCACTACCCTTGGCTCAACAGAGTATTTTATCACAGTATCCAATCTACCAGGCACTATTTAAGAGATACAACTTAAACTGAAAATGACTAATGAATTCTTTCTACAAAACCCAAGCATACTGCAGGGAAAGACAGTGGTTTTAAAGGTTCTTAGTTCACTTTAGAGAATCAAAACAGGAAACGGTGAACTGCAACCAGCAGCTATGAGAGGTGGGGGGAGCAGTGCCATGGGGAAACATCGCAGATCTAGAGCACATGGACAGCGTGGGCCAGGACAGATGGACAGGTAGACAACCCAAAACTAGAGCTCTTAGGCTCTCAAGCTTTCTCTGTACAGGCAGAGGGGTATGGCTATCACCCAGAGTTGGCTATTTTTGTTCTTAGATGAATTTTTAGACGGAGAGGAAATTAATTATGGCAACAAATATGTCTGTTCCAAAGGCAGAAAGTCAAGGGTCTCTCCCCAGTAGGTTGTTCAGCCAATCCTCCCGAATGTGTTCCTAAAGGGACCCTCTTCACTCAGGAGTAGTGTTTTCTGTGTACCTGAGATCCCAGTAGGTATAAGAATGAGAATCCTGTCAGAGGCATGAAGCCCATGATGCTTCAGAAACACTCAGGTTGGCGACTGTGCTTTGGAAATTCAGCCAGGCCCAGCAAGGGCGAATTCTTGTCAGGCAAGGAACAAATGATTTGAGTCCATGGCTCAGAGATGTCCCTTCTGTGATGCACCATGGACCCCAAGGCTCCTGGTGCCTGTCTTAATGTCCTCCCCCAGTGTCCTAAGTGCTTTGTGCTAACCCTGTTGGACTCTCCACAACCCCCTAAGTGGAAGCTCTTACTAACTTGGTTGTGGTTGTACCATGAGCAATCCTGGCTGGAGTACACAGCAGCTTGACCAGAGGAGGCATGCGAGAACTGTCCTTCCAGCCCCCCCCCCCCCGTGAGATTTCTTTGGGGTGTAAGATGGGACAAGAACACTGTATTTCATAGATCTTGGTCCTGATTTTTTTCTGAGATACTGAGAGCAATCACTGAGAGTTGGGGGCTGCTGGAAGTGACCAGGATGCATGGACGGATGGTCAAGGTGGATATGCGCACCTGGGAAAGCCTCCCAGCAGAAATAGCAGGAGCTGGGCAGAGAAGGCAATGCAGGGGCTTTGGTGTGATACCCTGGCTCCCAGTAGGAACTTGAATGCTTCTGAGAAGAGCGGAAAGTGACAGTGAGGAAATAAAGGCCATGAGGTAGGAAGGGTGGGGCTCCGGGAGGCCAGCATCAAATGGGTCTTTGTACACTGCACAGTGCTGTCCCTGTCCTGTGACATACACTGAGTTGAGGACCACAGCCCTGTCTTGTAGATTTAATCTTAGAAGAAATATGCTAAAATGTCAGGCACCTGGATACAGACAAAACACCCACATGTTAACGTGCACTGATTTCTCTGTGATGGCTGCAGATGTGTTTTGTCACCAGAAGATCTTCACAAGAATCCTTCGAAAACAATGTCCTATGGTTAGTAGATTTCCAGGATTTTTCCCACCTAATCTCGTTCCTGTCTAGAGATGTTGACCTTAGCCCAGGGAACATGTGGAACCCACATGTAGAGGAAGTCTAGAGGGGTCTTGGGAGGTAGTTGGCCATTATCTGCACCCATCTCTTAATTCTGCAGTTTCTTCTCTACCTACTCCTGCTTGCTTATGTTTTCCTGATCATCTATCATCTGTCTATCTATCTATCTATCTATCTATCTATCTATCTATCTATCTATCTATATCTATAGTTAATTCTATCCATTTACCTATCATTCATCTTTTATATATTTAATTGTCATTTACATTTCTTTCATATCTCTACCTATCTATAATCTATGTATTTATCTAAGCCTATCACCAGTCATCTGCATATCATCTATTTATCTAGATACCATTTATCATCCATTTATCCATCTACCACCTGTCTATATATCATCTATGTATTTATTCATCTATCATATACTTGCCATGTATCTCTCTTTAAAAAAAATCTGTTCATTATTGAGTTTGCAACTGTGTTGGAGACATTTCTCATGTCTTTCCTTTCTTGGAGTTTAAATCCTAGCTTGAAAAGCAGACATTAAGTACAATCTATACAAAGAAAATTCCCTATGTTTATACATGGTGATGTCTGAGTGAATTCAGTCCAAGGCACTAGGAGAAGGAGCAGTGAACAAATACTAGTCACTGGGAGGAGAGGTGTTGGAGACATGGCTATCGTCAGCCTACATCTCTCCATTGAAGCTACTAGAAAAAGTTGGTAAAATACTAATAACAAGATGATTAATTAAAATGCTTTAGAAACATTGAGGCAGCTATACCTAGAGGGACAGAATCCTTGAAACAGGACCATAAAATGGTGTGGGTCTGGCACCCAGCACCATATCTCCCTCCAGGTGTGTGCAGATTCCAGGGTAGAATGTGGGCCAGACACTAAGAATATCAGAAGCAAGTGAGTGAATCGGGAAAGACACACAGAACTCTGGTTTCTAGGAACAAATTTGAAGTGCGGGGCCAGTTTGCTGCATGCATTACTTTCTATGTCAGCAGCTGGCTTCATACACATCGGTAACAGATAAACCCTCATGGTTCAGTGTTCCCGCCAAACCACCTCGTGCTCACTGGTTCCTGGATGCTCCTTGACAATGTCTACATATAATGATGGCCCTCATAAGGGAAGGCCTTTGGCTTTGGTGAGAAAGCGCAGAGTCCTTCCGATCTTCCATGTTCTGTTTATTCTTGCTTTGAAAGACAGAACACGGCTTGCTTTTGCTTCATAGATTGGTCAAAAAATCTCTGCCTTTATTGGAGTGTTTAGTCATTTACATTTAGTGTAATTATCGCTGTGATTGCATTGGACTTGTCATTTAGCTGTTTGAATTTTCACCTGCTCCTCTGTTCCTCTTCCCTAGTCTTCTCAGTGTCAACAAAATGCTTGTAACATTCACGGAGGCTCTGAGATGCTCCTCTTAGTTCCCCAGCTACAGAGCCTGCAACCAACAGACAGCTCTTCCTCAGTGATCCAAGCTCATCACTGTTCCTGAATGGGCTGTCCTCCCCACAGCTGGCTTCCAGCTAGTGACAGACTGAGAATGGCAGACTTCTTACTGTGAACTGTAGCTCTGTCGAGACACTCACCAGCTTTTCCTAGACTCTGCTAGACCTGGCTCTCAGTCTGAGACTTCTCCTACTCAGCCTCTTCTACTCTGTGGGAGGAGTTTCCCTCATTATGGGACAGATCTCCGCAGGAATTCTCTCTGTAACTCTCTGAGGTATTTCAGCCCATCCTGGTCTTTGCTTTTTGAACTATTCATGGACACTGGGCGTCCTGGAGTCCCTCTCTAGCTTCTCCATTGTATCTTGCTGCATTAGGGTGCTTTAGGAGTTCCAACATCCATTTCAAACATCTCATCTCACCCAGTCCACTTAAGAGTTCATAGTCAGGTATTCTAGACAGCTTCCAAGACTGGAGAAGTAGCAGGTAGCAACCCCAGCATGGAGGATGCACTTGAAGAGGGCCTGGCACCCAATACTGTCTGCCTCTGTACCTACAAAAATAATACAAGGAAGAGGCTTTGACTATATTCACTTTATATATGAAAATCAAATGTATCATTTCAGTTCAGCAAGGTTGCTGGGTCACTCAGAAAAGATGCAGGAAGTGAGGTCAGGCTCTGTTGGCCATCAGGGATTTCTGACCTCCAGAGAGCACTGCCTCTAGGCCTCAGGGCCACCAGTAGAGCATTGGAAAACCCAAGAGCTTCACTACAGTCTGTAGTCACACCTGCTGTGGTCACCATTGGCCACATGTAGGGCTGACGTTTGGACCTCTGGTTGGTGCTGCCTTGTGTCAGGCTGGCTTTGCCAGGTGGATCCTTAGACTATGATCCATCTGTCCTCCATTGAAATTGATGCCTGAGCCTCTAACCTAGATTCAGACAGCCTTCTGCTTGCTCTGGTTTTACCTTGTGTACTATACGGTCCACAGACATCCAGAGCCCTGGGAAGCAGAGTCAAGTAAGACCAAGGGGGCAGTAGTGAGGGTCTGTTTTACCCAGTGATGGAGAGCTGAGAAGCAATCTGGTACCTGTCTGGTCTTTGCCTCCTCAGATATCATCACTGTTCCCTTGTTCATGGTATAGAAGGTGAGGCTGCTTCAGAAAGTAGGTAATTGTGCCTCTCCACAGCTTCCAATGGCCAGCAGCCTCCCATGGAGAAGGCTCCTTTTCTAGGTGAAGATAAGAGTCTGTTCTGGCTAGTTTTATGTCATCTTGACACAAACTAAAGTCATCTGAAAGGAGGGAACCTCAATTAAGAAAATGCCTCCATAAGATTGGGTTGTACACAAGCCTGGCACTTTCTTAATTAGTATTGGTGGGGGAGGGCACAGCCCATTGCTCATAGCAGCTGCAGGACACCACCCTTGGTGGCTGCATCTCTGGTATAGACGTTTCTCCTGTGTGCCAGATCCCAAGGCTCTGCAGAGAGAGGCTCCTAGGTTTGTACAGTGGCCTCTCACTAATCCATCATATCTTTTGGTTCTCAGCATGAATAACCTTTGAGATCCCAGTGGCACGGAGAGAGTCTGAGATGTCTTTTTGTGAATTACAAGAACAGTACGATTCTGACTCGTTGAAGGGAGAAAAACACCTTAACCTACCAAACATTGCGTCAAGGTCCAACTGGACTTTGTTGAAATAGGTGTTCTGGCCCCAGGCTGGTGACTCTTCCCACTGTGCTGTGCATGCATTCAAGCAGTGGGATTGTGCACACGTGGGAACAGGGGCCCACAAACGCTCACATGTGAGCATGCCCGTGTCTATACCTTGCTTTAAAATGCCTCACAATGTATCTTCTCCCTCTTTGCAGTTTCCTTCCATGGCTCTCTCTGGCTTTGTGTGGCTTAGTGACAGGAGGGCTCTACTACACTTGTCCCCAACACTAAAGACGTACTATTTCAGGAGAGCCTGGAGCATGTTGGCCTGGCAAATGGTTCTCTGACCTTGTAAGAGTAGATGCCAGCCTTTGGCCCAGCAGATAATGTCACACCAGCTCTCTTCTGAGTGGAGTTCCTTTGTGGAGAGGATGGAGACTAGATCTTCTCTCTCCTGGGTTTGGTATCTTACACAATTTCAGGGGGAACCCAGCTGAGGAAGTGTCCCAGCTGTAGAGTGCTCCTTGCCACCCAGGCAGCCTTCAGAAAAGCAGAGTGGTCAGGCTAGCACCTCCCTCTGCCCTGCCTGCCTGTCTTATTTCTGGAAGCTGTGATGTTCAATAATTCAGGGGGAGCATGCATCAGCATATCTTACAGCATATTTGATGTGCCAACAAACAGACTGCAGACTGTTTCGTTTCAATTAGCCCCTTTGTTGCCAACAAAAGCCCAACAAAACCCCCTGAGCGAGGGCCAGGCCTCACTCCAGCCTGTTCTCGGCCAGTTCTGGGCTCCTTGTGTGCACAGTGCCGACGCCCTCCGCTGCCGTCCCCTCTCACTTTCTCTGCTATTGTTCTCCTGGTGTCATTTTACCTGGGATCAAGTGACTTTCTCCAACCCAGAAATAAGGGCTCGGCTCCATTTTCAGGCTTCTTCTGATCTCCCCAGCTAATTGGCTCAGGTGTAAACCAAGCCAGCAGGGCAAAGACTTTGAAGTGAGGCTGCTTTGCGCAGAGCGCCTGGGAGCATCCGTCTGTGTGTCAAATACCATCCGGCCAGCCCGCTGCTCGGCCGCTAATGAAAACGCAAGTAATCAGGGTGTATTACAAGGCTCACATCCATGTTGGTGCTTTATTGTGAGCTTATCATTAACTTTGCAGGCTGGACTTGGAATGCAATCTAGCCAGTTTTTAATAAGAGGGGGCATCGGTGCCGCCTGTGCAAGGCAGTGGGTGACACCAGCTGTGCCTTCTTTGCATAGGGAGCCACCCTTCTCTTTGATCAATAATGCCTTTTCACTTTAAAAGGGGGCTCGTTTCACTGAGAGGTGGGAGGAGGACCTTCCCAGCCCCGCGCCTGCGGTCTGTTTGTCCAGAATGCACAATTACAGAAAGGTCAGCCCACAGAACACGGGGGACTCTTGCTGCTTTTCCCAATGCTACCATCTCACTCTATTTAAAGGGTGCACTCACCGCAGGGCCCACCCCCTGTTTATGTTTTGATTATCAATGGCTGCTTTGCAAAGGAACAAAAGGAAGAAAAGCAGCTGGCCTTTTTGGACTCTGATTTTGCTCAGGTTCTCTTCATTTTTAGTATGCAAGCCTGCTGCATGAAGCCAACATAATGAATACCATCCTCTCTATGGCTCTCCTGGACTGCTGGAAGGCTTCACGAATCTTACTTACTCTCTGCCCCTGTGGTGTGACCCTGCGCTTCCTCTTTCATCTCTGATCTTTGACTTCCGAGCCACATGCCCACGGTGGGTGCAGAACCTTTCATACCCAGCTCCAACATAAACACACAAGTCTTTCCAGGGTGACATATGCTGATCAAATATTTTGAAAAATTACACAAGCATTGATATGCCATGAGATGAGCTACACATTTCTGTGTTCTTCATACTATGATTCAGGAGCTCTTATGTGTTTGAACGGATGGAAGCACCCAGTTCCTGGACCTGTATGCACCCAGAGGCATCATTGCATGCCTTTATCTGCTGTGGTGCCCACAGCATAGTACCAACAGACATTTGTTCCCTCGTGTCCTGGTGACTTAGGGAATGGGGGCTACATGTGACTTTACAGGTGTGGCCTGTCTTCTCCCATGTCCCTGTGTCTCAGTGGCGTCCACATCCTGGGTCTTCTCATGAGTCCATCCATTGGGTAAAGGCAACCTTAGTGGTGATTTTATTTTAGCTTAGTCACCCCTTCGAAGACTGGCCTCTAAATGGAGCCACATTCTGAGGTCCTGGGACTTAGAGCATCAATTTGTGAATTGAAAAGATAGGGTTTAGCCTATAGTGGTGAGAAAGTGTGTCACTAACTTTGCTATAAAGTAATCAAGTTATGGCAGAGATATTGGCACTGTCCCTGTCTCTCAATGGGGAAAAAGAAACTTGCACAGTCAACAAGACCCAGGCATGACCTGAAAAAATGGTGCCAGAGGCCACAAGTGTGCCCAGATGTGGGGACGAATCCCTGGAATGCCTTGAGGGGTCCATTTTGGAGCTCTAAGGCTCACCAAGAAAATGAACAGCTGGCTCCCTCAGTCTGGGCTCATAGTCTCTGCAGGCTCTGAGGTCAAGGGAAGGTCATATCCCTCCATCTTGGCACCAGCAGACCCTCAGTTGTGAGGATGGGGCCCTTGACCTAAACCACAGTGTCTTGGGTGGGTGGTGTCACCTGTTGTGGGCAAATCCCTGTTTCCAGAAGGGTCCTTAATACACTTTTGCCTTGGATCTCTCTAGGGTCTTCTGAGCACAGTGTGAACCTTCCAGGTAGTAGAAAGCAGGTGGGTAGCCTGAGCTCAGACAGTTCTAGGGAGGAACCATCTACAGCCTTCTACATCTTCATCTGCCTTCCTTATTGTTTTGAGACAGGGCCTCTAGTTGTTCACCTCTTTTACACAAGGTTGACTGGCCAGTTAGCTTCTGGGAATTCTCCTGTTTCTGTCCCCATCATGTACTGCTGTAGGGTGGTCCTTCTGTATGCTGTGAATGTGTGTTGCTCTCATTGGTTGATAATAAAGCTGTTTGGCCAATGGCAAGGCAAGATAAGATTAGGTGGTATAATCAAACTGAGGATGGAGATGAAGATGGGTGGAGTCTGAGAGATGGAAGCCAGCTACCCAAGGAGCAAGATGCCAAAGGACCGATAAGCCATGGGCCACATGGCAATGCATAGATTAATAGTAATGGGTTAATATAATTGTAAGAGCTACTTAGTAATAAACCTGAGCCATTGGCCAAGCATTTATAATTAATATAAGCCTCTGTGTGGTGACTTGGGAAGCAGCTGCCAGATATTTGGAAACAGGCAGGACAGAAACTCTGCCTCGGTAGTTGTAGCCTCTGTAGTAGGGCTGCAGTTATAGGCATACACTACTGTGTCTGGCTTTACACAGTTTATAGGGATTCAAGCTCAGGCCCAAATGCTTATGTGGAAAGGGTTTTATTTTACCCACCAAGTCATCTCCTTATCCCTGGGAAACTATTCTTTAATCCATATTTCATTGTGTGCAAAGACACCTAATTTCCTTTTAATTTTTTTCATCTGTGGCTCTTATCAAAATTAGATAAGTTGCAAGACAAGGAAAATCAGTAGTTCTTCACTGTTGTGGCTTACATGGTAAACCCAAACCCAAAAGGTAAGCAAAGGCAAGAGTAGTGCAGATTCAAGACTAGCCTGGGGTACATAGCCAGACCCTGTCAGGGGTGTTTACTCTGTGCCCTGGGATGGTCTTTCTATGTGCTATGAATGAGTGTTGCTACCATTGGTTAATAAAGAAGCTGCTCTGGCCTATGGCAAGACAGGTTATAGCCAGGTGGGAAATCCAAGCAAAGATACAGGGAGAAGGCAGGTGGAGTCAGAGGAGATGCCAGTCCACCGCCCAAGGAGCAACATGACAGCAGACCAGTAACACTGTTCTTTCTTAAACAACACATTTTAACCCTTGAATATAGCCCAGGTTTCACTGATCACAGCAACAGGAATTCTTGCATAGATTCTCTGTTCCTGGTCATTTGAATAAGGTGGTCATTCTAATACTCACACTACATCCTTGGTGATGAACTTTGGCAAAAGTGCTTCCAAGAGTTTCACATGCTCTTGACATTTCCCAGGAAGCAGCAGCTACTGCCTCTGCCAAGTGGTTTAAGTATCTGGTCCTTGATGTTTAGTTATTACTGAATACCGAAGCCCAGTGGATGAGGGGATGTGTTAGCATTTCATCAGAACCCCAAAGCTTGTTGACTAAAGGGGCTGACTCAGTGATGTCTCTGGGAAGCGCTGAGGAGACAGTGTTGAAGAATTTAAGAAGAAAATCTGCAATGGTTGCTCACACAATGTCATAGGACCGACCCCAGCCCAAGAAGGCACAAAATTCCAACAAAGGTAGGTAAGATAGATCAATTTAAATGCAAAATTATGGTCCACAATGAAAATATTACCTAGAGGGGTTGGCATGCCTCCAGGTCTTGGGTGACTTGGAAGGCTCTCTACAATAATTGTGTTCTACCTGTTTATGCCCAGCACCTCTTTATACCTGGTGTAGGCTGGGATCCTTAGTGGATGGCATTGTTCCCAGGGAACAGCTTTGACAGGTGTATTCATTGCAGGCATGTGTGCTGCACATGTCCCACAGCCCAGGTGTGAAGAGTAGGATTCTCTAAGTTCACTGAAGATCAAGAGATGTTGGGAGGCTCACAGACCAAACTAGCAGTTTCCTTAGCAGCCTGAGTACCCTGGTTGACTCACCAGCACAGAGACTGTGCTCAGCTTTCACTTTCCTTTCACAAGCTGTCAGCTTGACCACCAAGGGTAGCTGCATAAGCAGTGATGACAACAGGAGATCAGGATCTATCACTCAGTGTGTGCTGAGCTGTCACTGAAACTAGCTGTTCCACAAAAGCAGGAAACTGAGGCTTCAGGGTGCAGGTGCAGGCTTCTGTTCAGAGAGCTGACTGGACTTTATGGAAAAGCCCATTGGTTATCTCCCTGTCTCAGAAGACAAATCACTCATGACTTTGTAAACTTGGAAGCAATGGACACCTTTCATTGTGTTTCAGAACATGGATTTCTATTGTCGTGTTGCAATTCCCCCAAGGGTTTTAGGGTACTGTTAAATAGTTCATATACACAGAGAGACGGGGGAGAGAAAGAGGGGGAAGGAGGGAGGGGGCAGAGAGAGAGAGGGAGAGGGAGGGAAGGAAGGAGGGAGGGAAAGAGAGAGAGAAAGAGGGAGAAGGAGAGAGGGGGAGGGAAGGAAGGAGGGATGGGGAGAGAGAGAGAGAGAGAGAGAGAGAGAGAGAGAGAGAGAGAGAGAGAGAAGGGGCAGATCTTTCAGGAGGCTTTTATTTTGTCATGCATTTGTGTTTTAATCTGAAGGTGGCTAAGAGAAGCCATAAGATGTTTAGAGCAGGAAGCTCTAAGGAAGGAGTTTTCAGAAAGATCTTGCAGAAGTCACATGTGGATGTAGATTCACTGAGGTCTCTCCATGGGTGGGCTCTTCCTGGAGAGAGGAGCTCACCCTCTGTCATGGAGCAACTGTGAAAAGCTGGATTTCTGTGCACCACAAGGCTGTTCCTGCTGTGGCTAGGAGCCTGTTCCCTCGCCTGTCATCAGGACCTCATTATCAAGCCCCACATGGCTCCCCCCACTGGCTGCTCCTGAGGACACCTGCCTAATGAGTCTTCCCACCTCAGTTTACAGAGAGGCTCATTACACATGTCACCTTGAGCAAGACCTTGCACACCCAAGGAACTGCATTAATAAACTAATTCCTCTTTTCCAAGGCTCAGCTGCAGAGAGGAGCTGTGCCTGAGAAAGGTGGTCAGCTATTACCAGAAGGTACTCCGTTAACTCATCCCTGATTAGCTCATCCCTGATTAACTCATCCCTGATTAACAGCCCAAGTGACCACTATGTGACTCATATTTGAAAAAAGTTGTTTGAGAGGTGCTATTTTACTACTATGTTATTATATTAGTACTACTACTACTACTACTACTACTACTACTACTACTACTATTGTTGTTGTTTGAGGTAGGGTCTCACTAAGTATCTTTGGCTGTCATGAAGCTCACACTGTAGACCAGACTGGCCTTGAACTCACAGAAATCCATCTCATCTCCCTCTGCCTCCTGAGTACTGGGATTAAAGGTATGTGCTACCTGCCCGGCTTACAGGTACTACTTTTAAGGATAATTTTCCAGAATACTTAAATTCTCCTTCACATTTCTCGTTTGTAGTATATCCATAGTGATTGGTTAATCAGTCTAAAGATTTATTTTTCTTTGTTTCAAACCAGAGTAGCAATTTTGCTAGAAACCTGTTTACTGGTTAGTTTCTCTGTCCACTGACCAGGTCTTTCATACATCCTTGCTTCATGATATCTTCTCAGAACCACTCCACAAGCAACCATGTCCTTTCATTGAATGGGCCTCATGGATCTCATATTTTCTCATGCTGAGAAAGAGCAGATTCTCTACCTAGCAGTGATCATAGTGAGCAGAGAAGACCTGGGTTGTAACTCAGCTCCACCCACACAGTCTGTGATGTCCAGGACCACTGCATGAATGTGCATGAAATGAACTCATGACAAATGTTCACAACTAGAAAGCTAGAGTTAGTATGTAAAGTCAGGAAGGGCAAAGCAGAATTTAAAATAAAAACAGAAGCCAGAAATCCCTCATGATCTAGAGAGAAAACAGAATTATTTCATTGAAATGTCTGGAAGATACAACGACTTTAAATGTGTACATAATGGAGCTCCAAACACACAGAGTAAAAATCAACGGGACCAAAGGAAACATGGGTAACTCAATAACTATGACTAGACATGTCAAAAATCCACTCTAAGTAATGGCTACAAAATGCAACAGAAAATGTAAGGGTAGATTATTAACTAAGTGATACTTTTAAAAAGCTTCTCCTAAGCAGTAGCTTGCACATATTTTTCAAATACACAGAAATAAAATATTCTTCAGGACTGACTATGTACTAAGCCATAAGTAGAAGAAGAGTCTAAAAAGATTAAAGTCACTTGGAGCATATTCCCTAACCACAGTGTAATTAGAAATTATGGACAGACTAAAACTGTGGAGGCCTGTAAATATTTGGAATGCACAAAAAGGATGAGATGTCAACAGTACCTTCCCTGCAATACAAGCAGAGCTCAAGGTAACAGGCAAGTTAATGGGATGGGATGCGTAGACAGAATTGAGGAAAACCATGTGACAATCTCCAGACATGGAGAAGGCACTTGTAAAAGCTTAGCATGCTTTCCTGGTAGAAGTTCTCACCAAATAAACACTAAAGGAATGTGTCCCAATACAATAAAGGCCACGTATGGCAAGTCCAAGACTAAAGTCTCATTCAATTAGGAAAGCCTGAAAGCATTTCCTCTACGATCAGGGAGAAGCCAGGGTGATCATTCTGTCAGGTTCTACTTGATGTGGAATTAGAAACATTAGAGCGATTAGACAAGAAAACAAAATAAATGAAATGTGTTCCGATTGAAAAGGAGGAAGTAAGCATCTCAGCATGATCTGGTGTGTAAAAAAAAAAGATTTCACCACAAAATTGCTAAGAATTAGATGAATTCATGAAGTGTCAGCATACAAAATTGACCTGGACCAGCAGGTCATTCTCCAGTGACAGGGTCCTAAGGGGGAGGACCAGGGGATGGCATGATAAAGAAAACAGGAAAGTTTGGATTCAGAAGGTCTTACACAAGGTAAGACCATCACTCATGCAAGAAAAATATTAAGAAATACAGCATCTTATATATGTTCATGGGAGAAAAATGGAACAGAATCAGCAGAAGTCTATCATACAGTGGGTGAAGTCAGTAGGAAGCTAACCAAGCAATGTTGCACAAAGCGAACAGAGGCCATCTCAAGAGTGTCAGAGACCTCACACACAGCAGCCTTGGGACTAATAACTTCATTCTCTTCAGGGCCAAAACCAAGTTCCCAGGAATCAAAATCTTAACTCCCTCAAGGCCCTGGCCCCAGCCTCAGACTGGACCTTGCCAAGTATGGCCCTAGGTAAGGACACAGAACTAGATTCCCTTTGTCCTTTCATGAGGTCTTCTGAGAAAGCCCTGGATAAGCCTGGCTCTCAAAAAAAAAATCAACATGCAAAAGTTAGTTACATTCCCCCACACAACCAGCAAAATAGTGTACAAAGAAGTTGAGAAAACCAATCCCATTTTGGGTTGCCTCAAAATAAAATAGAAATAGATTTGATCAAGGAGGTAAAAAAATACTTATACAGAAAAGTAAAACCCATTCATGAAGAAAATACAAATATATAGAAATATCCACTGAGTTCCTGGATTGAAAGAATTGGTATTGTCAAAGAGTCTCCACTGTGAAAACTGACTTAGCATTTCAGCGTGATCCTGTGAGAATCCTATTTTTCTCCAGGTGGAAGAAAACAATCCTGAATTTCAAGGACCCTGAAGAGTCAAAAAAAATCTTGAGCAAGAAGAACAAAACTGGATAAATTGTACAATCTGATTTGCTCCCTCACAAAGCTGTGATACCCCAAACAGCGAGATGCTGACATAAAAAGACACACTGGCCAGTGGGAATGCAGCTGCTTCAGGACGCACTTCACAGTTCTTACAAAACTTGGGAGACTGTTATTACACAGCTCCATTGCTGTGGGATGGTCTTTCTGTACACCGTGAATATGTGTTGCTACCATTAGTTAACAAAGAAGCTGCTATGGCCTATGGCAAGGCAGAATAGAGCCAGGTGGGGAATCCAAGCAGAGATACAAGGAGAAGAAGGCAGAGTCAATGAGATGCTGAGCGCTGCTGGAGAGCAAGATGTAACGGAACACAGGTAACGCCACGAAGCCACGTGGCAAAACATAGATTAATAGAAATGCATTAAATTAAGTTGTGAGAGCCAGTTAATGATAAGCCTGAGCCATGGGCCAAATAGTTTGTAATTAATATTAAGCCTCTGAGTGATGATTTTATAAAAACGGCTGCTGCCTGGGCCGGACTGGGCAGGACCGAGCAAAGTGTCTGGCTACACCCCATAATCACGCTTCCTAGGATTCAGGCCACACAAAACTGACACATGGGTGTAGACGGCAGCTTTGTTCACCATGGCCCAAACTTGGGAGCAACTGAGAAGTCACACAGTTAGCTAATGAATAAAGTGTGTCACCCACTGAGAACTGACCATAATAAGTCTCCGTGAAGGATGCTCTGTACTGATGAGAAATGGCACCAAGCTACAGGATAAGAAGACATGGAGAACCATAAAGAGACATTCGTGATTTTGAAGGAAAGAGATTCACATGCTGTGACTCTAACTGCACAGATTTTGAGAAAATGAAGAGCCATGGAAACAGTGACGAGGTGAGGGCAGCCAGGCTTTGGGGACAGTGAGTACATAGGGTATGTAGGATGGAGCAGGTTCTATATGTGACACGATCATGCTAGATCCATGGCAGTAGACATCTGCCCACATCTACAGCACCCTAGTGAGCCTTAGGAAGAACTGTGGGCTTCAGATACCCGGGCCGGTAGAGGGTCAGCTCCTGCTGTTGCCACACCCCTGTGGAGATGCTAGCAATGGGGAGCTGTAGGAAATCTATACTTTCCTTGCATTTTTACTTATGTGAACTTCAAATTGTTCTAAAAAGTCATTTGCTGTTATTTTTCTAAAAGCTGGCAATGCTGGGTGCCAATGACAAACCTTTACACGCTACCAGGAAAATGTTGAAGGGCAGTGTCCTGCTGGGCAACAGCTGGACAGTCATCTAAGGTATGAGATGTGTCCTTGTGACCACATCATGCTTCTGCCAAAGATACAACTAAGAAAATCAGGACTGTTGGTCTCCACGGAGCATCCCCATCCATGTTTGTCACAGCACAGTGTGAAACAGCAAAGCACCAGGACAGTTCTGAGTCCATCACTGATAAGTGTGCTAGGTGTGCAGCTTATGACTGGCTGGATGACTGGCTGCCATCCACAAGGAGGAGCACAGTCCTGATGGAGGCTGTGGTGCAAACTTAGAAACATAGCCTTTGGTGAGATGCTGCACAGGTGCACATATGAACACACATTGGCAGGTGTACACACTTGGACATGGGTATGGACTTCTCTAGTTTGCTGCTTAAACATTTCCTGTTGGTCTATGCCACTCTGGATTTTACGTTATCAGGAAGAGACAACATCAGCACTCAGGATTCTCAATACCTCTGGCATGAAAAGAGGATGTGAACTTTCTAGAAAGACACATCTATGGAGACAGGAAGCACTTACAACTTTCTAGACTGTGCTTAAGGGAACACAGGGAAATTTGGGACGGTGCTCTTAAGACTGAATTGTGGCAGTCAGTGTGTAAGTATATCAATAATGAAGAATCATTGAGTTGTGACCTAAAATTTTATAAATTATATCTAGAAAACTTTTAAATATCAGAACGAATTACTTATGGAAACGCCACAATTTTTGGAACTACACAAGGATTGTATTCGATGAACAAATGGTTTTGTACTTTCATGTTGTAAAAGGAAGGTAAAAGCTGGTGAGGTAGGACCATGGATAAAGGCACTGACTGCTAAGCATGGCAATGTGAGCTCCATCCCCAGGACCTACATGATAGAAGGAGGAATTGTCTCTCCCAAGTTATGCTCTGACTTCCACAAGTGGCTACAGCATGTGACCTCTGACAACAGAGATTAAATACATTAAAATGCAGTAAATTTTAAATGGAAGAAAAACTGAGTTACAGCCTAAGCTCTGCTTTAAGCAGCTAAAACTATGATATGTGATCAAGTAGGAGTGAGGACGTGAGAGAAAGAGAAATTAACAAAATTGAAAAATGCAGTAGATCACATCAAGTTCAGACAGTGTGTCCTTAAGGTACACATTAAATGAAACCTTCCAGGCCAGGCTGGCCTGTGACAGCAACAAGGCTTGGGGACAGTAGACAGACAAAGACGCCACATATATGGGAGATGTAAAAGGAAAGGGGACTTTGTGAACGCACCAGCACCTAATGGCGAATATTTGGCCTGAACCAGCCATGTCCTCAGATTTCTCTTTGAGTGAGTTGAGAAGGGACAGCCTTTCAGAATAGCATCAATGTCCCCAAAGATCGAGAGCTGATCACTCAATGTTTGTTATTAAAACGTGGGAATGCTCACAGGCGAGCACCATCAGTCCCCCAGACAGCAGAGAATGCACTATCACAGAAAATCTCCAAAAGAATAAAAATACAACTATATTCATAACTTGCAAAACTTCTAAAGGGAATATATACATCAGAAGAAAATATTATTAGAAATACGATAAGAAAGATTACTTTAAAAATTATAAAATACAAAACCTTGAGCTGGAGAGATGATTGCTCAGTGGTTAGGAGCCCTTGTTGCTCTCCCAGAGGAATCGAGTTCAGTTCCCAGCACCACACTGAGCAGCTCACAACTGCCTGCAACTCCAGCTCCAGGGGGTTTAATGTGCTCTTCTGCTTTAACAATAAAAGTAAAGGCCAGTTTCACTAGTGAACACACAAAATACCAAACAAATTCAAAACAAATTAATTTGAGAAATAGAAATTACACACACACACACATACACACACACACACCCACACCTGTGCATACATGAGGAAGCACATACACATATTCTTACAGATTCACATTTGCACACTTGCATACATACAGACATACATACACAACACATATACATTGCATACACATACACAGGTGGCATACACATCTGCATACGTATGTGCACACTTGCACACATGTGTATAAGCATGCATACAGATCCATCTGTACCCGCGTCATTGGAAAGTCAGTAATTGGCATTCAGTTTAGTAATTTCCTCAGAACTTCATCTTACTCTTCTTGCTCCAATATTTAAAAATAATTTTTGTCTATCTTGAGATTAAAATATATTCACACCATTTCCTCATTTCTCCCTTGCCTTTCCTCCTTTCAAACCATCTCATGTACCTTTATTTACTCTCTTCCTAATTCATGGCCCTTTTCTTTAAGTGTGTGTGTGTGTGTGTGTGTGTGTGTGTGTGTGTATTTCTAAACACATAAATACAACCTGCTCAGTCTGTACAATGTTACTTGTATGTATGTTTTCTGGGCTGACCATTTGGTACTGGATAACCAATTGGTGTGCTGTTCCCTGGGGAAGACTGGCTCCTCCTCTCAGCTTTCCTTAGTTGTCTGTAGTTCGTTATCTAGGGTTGAGGTCTTCTGATGTGCTTTCCCACATTAGGATCTTATTGGTGGTGTTACCAACCCAGCATAATCCCTAACCACACTCTAAATATTTGTCCTTATACCCACACGTGTCATTCTTACCCCTCATCAGGGAATTTTCTCTTTGCGATACCAACCAAACTGGAGAGTTGTAACACCAGTTCCAGATGATACATTAACAACATATATCCTGTACCTGAGGCTCAGGGATCATTGTAGAAAAGGGGGATGGAAAGATCGTAGGAGCCAGAAAAACAGGTAGTTTGCTGTGAGATTATGTTCCTAGAAGGGTCGGAAGCTGCACCTATGAAATCTTGTTCTGATTTTTAAAGCATGAACTAAATGTGACGTTGCGTTTTACCCTCAACAACTTTTGAGAGGCTGGTCTTCTCCCCTGTGTCACCGCACAGATGGGGTTTGACACTTGGCTAGGGTGGGCTTACTGCCAGCCTTGGGAGAAATAAGGGAACCCACACATGTTGTCTCTGCAATGTGAGGTTCTCCTTGGGCCTTTTCCTCTTCCCGAGCTCTGTGCTGACCACCATGAATCAGGACCTGGGGCTCTAAAACCTGTTCCACACAGGTAAGATGCCCCAGTCCACTGCCAGCCCCTGAACATGATATCTCACTACCAATGGCCTCATGATTTCTGGTCAGCCATGTTGTAAGGCACACATGGGCCTGTGTGCTAAGGCTCCCCTTCACACTGGCAAACTTGTTCTTGCTATAATCTGATCTGGAACATTTTGGCCTAAGATTCCCTGGTTGCTCCAACCATCTGCATTGTAGCTTGGGAATCCACTGCAGAGTCTCCAGGTTCTGGAGCAAACTGCTGGCCTTCCATTCATATGCCTTCTACTAGAGGTACTCAAGGGGCTGCAGGAACCATCCTGAACCTCCTCATGGTGCTTCCTCCCTGGGTAGGAACTTTTCACAGGCCCGGCCACCAGCAAGCCACAGGTTGTAGGACTTGCCCACTGCTTTCGCATGGGGTTCTGTGCAGACTGTGTGACAAGCAGGATTCGAGTCCTTCCCCAGGAGGCACACTGTCCCAGCTCACAGCCAGGCTGCAGGTACAAAGAAAGGAAGCTCCATCAGGGACGATGTCTTTACTCAGGGAGGGAATGACCATAAAATTTCCCGTTGACACAAATCAGAAAACAATAACTGAAGAAAAATAGATTTTGAAACAAAATAAATCAGGTGTTTGAAACAGCAGGGACACTGGGCCTCGAGAGACAGGGTGAAACAGAATAAGACAAAACATAAATTCTCCATGTGGGCTGAGAGAATCACTTATTTACACAGTTGGAGGTACTTGGATGTGGTGGAAATTAGGAATTAAAGACAATGGAGGAGCAGGTGGGAGTGAGGTGCTGAATGGAGGTGAGTCTGGATGGATCCCCAGTGCCATGACCGTTGCAACAGAAGTACTCAGTGTCAGAGTTGATGCCTGCAAGGTCTCAGTGCTATGAGCTCTGAGGTGACCACAGCTGGACTGTATATTTACATTACAAGGGACGGTGATTGCTCAAAGAATCTGTGGACACAGGGCCAGGACAAAGACATGCACTTTCCTCCACAGCATCCTGGCCACCCTGCTCCCACCAAGTCATGGCAGGGAAGCTCATTTGTGTCAAGGAGCTCCATGGTACAGCCCCTACTCTTATCTCTAGCAGCAGAGCTGGGCCTCTAAGCCGTAAGTATCTCGGAGGCCTGAGTCTCTTGTCTGAATCTTGATGCCTGGATGGTCGATGCACTGCCTTGCTCCCACTGGGGCTGGGCTGCCCCGGTGTGGAGGTGAGCGGCTTGCGATTAGAGGAGGCCTCTGTCCATGCTGAACTGGCAACAGCTTTAAAACTACAGCAGGGTGGTCCAAATGTTTGTGATTGTGTGTTGGGCCACACTCATAGCTAGCATGAGATGCATGCAGTCCGCAGGTGCCAGGGAGGACACACCTGTAGCACACACTGTGCGACTGTCAGGCATTTTATAACGAGCCCACGAACACTCAAAAGTCAAGCCTCCAGTGTATTCGCCTCATAACCCAACAGCCTCCGACCGTAACACACTCTCCAGCCAACATCTGCTAAATGCAACTCAAATCCAGCAGGCTGGACGGAGACTGGCATCCCTTTTCTGTGCAAATGGCAATGAATGATCATTCAGTCCAATTATTAGTCAACTGATGAAGGTCACTGGCTAATCAATGAGAGTGAAGGCTGGTCCTGAATGGGGACCAGAATGAAGACAGAGTTCATGGGTCACTGACCTTTTTCCGAATGGACGGAGTAAATGGTCATATTACTGTCAGAGACTTTGGAGGAGCCTCAAAATGTTGACAAAAAGCCCAACATACTTGCCACAGCCCTGTGCTAAATTATATTCCTCTCATGATCCCTGTCCACACAGCATAATTGTATATTCAAAGCAAATGCATTATTTAAACAATAATATACTCTCTATTAGTTCACTGCTTTGGGTTAATGGTTGGCTGAAGCAATTATAGGGCCCCAGGGAGAGATTCGCAGAAGAGGAACCAAGACACTGCATGGGTAATAGGTGCCGCTTCTTTATTGCAGTAATTAACGATTTTTATACAGTATACTAAAGGATTGTCAAGATGTTAAGGATGGTGTAATGACCAACAATTTTCTTTTATGCTAACACAGGAAAATAACAAGATGGGGCAACATTGCATGGCCCAGACACCTAACGTGTCTCTCAGTTTTGTTTTCTCTCTCCTTCAAGATGCTGCCAAACGGGCCTGTGACTGTTAACACGCTGCCCTGTTAAAGGCAGGTCTGGACACAAGCTGCCGCTGTGGGCACGTGAGCAATCAAGGTGGCACATACGGAAAGCTCTCTGGAGCAGCTGTCTGGTGAGACAGAGACAGCAGGGTTTGGCAGTTTAGAGACTAGACAGAGAATAGACTCTCAGTCCTGGCAGAGGGGTCACCCCACCATTCACTAGTGTTGTGAATTTGGGAAAGGACAGTGTGCTGAGAACATATCTATATTAGCATATAGATATCATATAGAAAATTGCTGGTTCTTCTATCGCTGCTCTTTGAGGTACAGGTGTGCTGAAGATGCATATACGTGAAGAAAGATGAAATAAATGCTGGTTCCTGGTGTCCGCATAGGTGAGAAGCAGCCCAGCAAACACTGGATTGTTTGTTTGGAAAAAAACACACACGTCTGAGTTCCCAGGTGACTCCACTCGACCTTGTTTTCCTAGCTGAGGTTTCCTGCTGAGTCTTGTGCAAACATCATTAAAATGATACTTCTCCACCTTCTGCTTTACAGTCTAAAAGAGAGAACACCAAAGCAAATGTACACATCAAGACGCAACACAATGTGTACAATTATGTAAACCTTAAACATAATTAGGGGGAATTCTTGGAGTGCCTAGCAAATTGCTAGTGTTGCTGGTTTGGATGTTTCAGTGTTTGCTCAAGGATGTCATGGTGGTTTCTGAGTATTGACGGCTAGAGAAGGAAGACGGTTCTACAAGTAAAGCAGAGGATACGGCTGTTGTGGAAGTGAGGAGGTGAGAGCTCACTGTTGGACACCCACACGAGGTGCAGAGTGGGGCTCTCTGACTCAGACCTGTGGTTAGTGTGGCCTTAGTGTGTCTGGATCATTTTAGGGTCTGTTTATGGAAAGCAAACACCAACAAAATGGAGCCAATGAAACAGGATTCAAGTAGTGTTCAAGGAGATAGAGCAGGCGCTGTCTCCCTCCTCTCTCCTTCCCCCTTCCACCCCCTCTTCCTGCTCTCATTTACCCCCCTCCCTCCGCATTTCCCTCCCTCCTTCCCCTTCCATTCTCATTTGTCCCTGCCTCACCCCTGCCTCTCTCCCTCTCTCCCCTCTGATCCTTCCCTTCCTTCTCCTCCTCTTCTTTGTCTCCCTCCCTCCACCCTTCTTCCTTTTCCCCCTCTTCATGGTCCCTCCCTCCCTCTCCCTCCCTCCCTCCCTCCTTCCCTTCTTTCCTCTTCCTAAACCCTTTTCTCTCCCACATGCTCTCAGTAATTGATACCTCTCATGTGTTTCTGGCATTTGCACCTGCCTCAAACATCAGTTCTAACAGGGTTCGGTGTGTGTGTGTGTGTGTGTGTGTGTGTGTGTGTGTGTGTGTGCAGTTCTGAAGTTTGAAGTTTTCTATATGTAAGATTATATTATCATCAGACAGGCAATTTCGCATGCTCACATTTAGATCTTTTTATTTCTTTTTCTTATGATCTGACTATGCATCCGGTACCATATTAAAAAAAGCAGTGAGGAGCAACACGTTTGTCTCATTTTTTTTTTTTTTTTATCTCAGAAGAGAGCTCCTCAGCTTGGTGGTTCCATGTGACTTCAGCTGAGGACCTGTCCTGTGACATGTCCCATGACTTTTGTCATGTGTAGGTACATTCCTTCTGTATAAATTTTCAGGGACTTTTATCCTGAAACAATGTTGAGTTTTGTCACTGGAAGTGGTCCTGAGCTTCTGTCCTTTGTCTTGTGAATGTGATGCATGATGTTTATTGATCAGCCTTTGTCAAACCATTAGCTTTCCCAGGGTCTGTCCTTCTTGATCTTGGTGACTGTTCCTTCTCATCTGTGGTTGTGTTCACTAGCTTTTCTGGGAGGATTTGTGTCCCTGTATTCACGGGTATATTATATTGAGTTGTAATTTTTCTCTTCTACAGTGTCCTTATTTTGCTTGATAGAGGAGGATGTTGGCAGAATTTAAGAATGGATTTGGAAATATTCTCTTAGTCTTAATGTTCTGGAAGGGCTTGAGAAGAATTGGAAGTATTTCTTCTTCACATGTATGACAATATTCACCCATAAAGCTATCAGATCCTGGGCTTTTTTTGAGAGGAGTGTTTTCTCTCTCAAGTTTTCATGTACTATTTGCCTTTTTTTAAATTCATGACTCTGACTTAGTATGTTGTATGTTTCTAGAATTTTTACATTTCTTCTGGTTTGTATATTTTGTTGAAATATTTTGGATATGACTTCAGAGTTTCTCATCATCTCAAATGGTGTTCTCCCAAGCAGAAGCAGACAAGAACCTTCCACCAAGGTTTTCTTTGGCTGCCTTGGCTTCCAGGGTCAGGTTGAAGCATGACCTCAGCAACTTGACTCCAGTGTGAAGGGTTTAAACGTTTTTCATCTTACAGACTGTTATAATTAGTCTTGACTGGTTAAATAGACAGGGCCTAGAATCAATCACCTAGGATACATGCCTCTAGGTATACCTATGAGGGATTATCTTGATCAGGGTAATTGAAGTGGTTAGACCCATCCTAAAATCCAGCAGCATTATCCACTTGAAGATTGGGTTCCTGGACTGAATAAAAATGAGAAAGTGAGCTGAGCATAAACATTCACCTCCCTCTGCTTCCTGACATCAAATACAATGTGGAGGAGTTTGGTACTTTGGGCTGGAAAAGCTTAGGATGCTGGAAGCAGAGATTAATGAGAATTCTGGTGGGAGCTCGGAAGACAAGAATGCTGAGAGGTGGTCAGTGAAAGCTTGGGTGATGAGGTTTCAGACGTTTCAGAAGGGAACAAAGTTACTATCAGGAACTGAGTTGGGGCCATTAATTTGGCAAAGAAGCTGCATTCGTGCTGTTCCTTCCTAAGAGCTTGAGTTTAGTTTGAATTTAAAGGTAATGGGTTGATTTTTTCTGGTGATTTATAGACAGGAGAGTACTCAGACTGGAGTATGGTTGCCTTTTACTGTGCTTATCTGGTTGTATAGTGAAAAAGAGAAAACAATTTGGGCAGAAAGGTATAAAAAATGTACATTTCATCATGTAGGAAAAGAACTTGAGCAAAACAAATTTTGCAGCCAACGCTTTGCTAAAAATGAGTTATACTTGTTAGAGAAAATCATCTCCTATGTACTAAGGAAATATGTAAGAGAGCAACATCCCATCCATTAACAGATCCAACTTGTGAAGATGCAAACTTTGAAAAGTGAGAGCCTAGACCGAGAATGAAGATATTCCTTGATGACAGCTTTGTAGGAAAGTGTTTCCACACAGAAGCTAACTGAGCTGTGGTCTAAAGGGAGAGAGCTCCATGCAGAGCTTGCAGGAGAATTTTGCAACAACATCCTACAGTACTGGTTCTGTAGTCACGAAAGATGCAAACTGTGGGAATTGTCTAGTCTTGCACCAAGATTCTAGAAAGCCACTGAGGTTGGGCTTTAGAGTCAAAGATCCTGAACAGAGACCCTGAGGTGCCACTGTGTGAGTCTGTGAATGTGGAGCAATAGAGACACCAGGATGATGGAGATGCTGGGACCAGGAAATGTCTTCTGGAAAGCTGTAAGTATATAGTGAACTAAGTCCAAGAGAGGCTGTCTGTGCTATGGGTAGTGGAGTTATAGGGGTGGGGTTACCCAATTTTTTGGGAGCCAAGAAAATTCCATTACTAACCCCAGTGTTTGATCTTGCTCTGGCCTGATCATTTCTTGTTGGGTTCCCACTCTTTATAGAGTAGGAATGTTTATTCTAAGATACTAAGGTTGGAAATGTGCAACTTGCTTTTCATTTTGTAGGTGCCTCAAGTTATGAGACTGCCTTGGAGACGCAGATGGCGTCTTAAAATGACATTGGAATTATTATGATGATCACTACAGTGTTGTATGGGTCTAGAGACCATCAAGGTGACTGAATGTGAAGGAGCTAAGCCCATTCGTACAGGCAGATGCTGAGTGACATATGACTATGAGCACTTACTGGAGTTTATTGTCATTTACAGCGGCTCCTTATAACCCTGTCTTTCTGCATATAGGCTGTAATATGTACTCTTTCATTGCTGGTTTTGTTTATTTGGAGCTTCTCTTTCTTCTTTGTAGTCTAGCTAATGTTTTCTTGGCTAATACTCCATAAACTAAATGTATTGTGCTGCTCACTGTCCATATTAGTGCAGGAAGCAAAGGCAATTGTCTGGACTTTGATGGGCAGCCCATGCTTCCTTGGTGAGAAGTAGAAAGACATTATATTTGAGGAAGTATGTGGTTTTCTTGTTGTTTTGTGCCATGTGTCACTTGTTTTAGTTTAGTTATTGTTTAGGAAGCTAGATGCACCATCCATTGTTCTAAGAATTTACACAGATATGTGGTGCTCCATGTTCTCAGGGGTTACCTATGTACCTGTGCAGTCAGGAGCTGGGCAGCTGCAGCTGGTCTCTCTGCTGGTTCTTCTGTAGCCCAGTACTTATCCCATGATCAGATCCAGGGCCCCCTGCAGTTGTGAGATTTCTGAGGAGGAGGAGCCTTGCTGCCTGTTAGACTCTCTCTAAGCCCTCTGAGGAGAGCGGGGGAACCGTGCTGCTGTGTTCAGCTAACCAAATCTGCCCAGCCAGAGATTTAATGACTCAATATCCCTCCATGTCCATGCTTGGGAGAACAGGTATGCCCTAGTATTGTATGATTTTTTGTGTGTGTGTGTGTGTGTTCTGACAAATAATACTTGCCTGGAAATCAGAGGGCAGAGCTAGCCACTAGTTAACCATAGAGGCCAGGTGGTGGTGGCACACACCTTTAATCCCAGCACAACTGGGAGGTGGAGACAAGAATATAAGGTGAGTGGAGACAGGATCTTAACCCATTCAGTGTGAGGACTCACAGAGACAGGATCCCCCTTTTTGTCTGAGGATCTGGAGAGGTAAGAAGTAACTGTGGCTACTCCTTTGCTTCTCTGATCTTTCAGCTTTCACCCTAATATCTGACTCTGAACTTCTATTTACAAAGACTAATTAGGATCACACGTCACCCCAGTTCATCTCAGATTTCTACGGTGTCCTAAGAGGATCAAGAAAATGACAAGCTGCTGTTGCTTCCCAGATATTAGTGACATGGGAGAGCACAGATGCATTTCAGAAGTTCCAAGCTCCGAGTCCTTGTTAGAACTCCAAGAAACAAATGTCTGAGCAGTAACCGCTCCTTGCCCTTATGAGACTGGCTCAACAGGGTGCTAGTCCAGGACTGGACACCTTGGCAGGTTTCCAGTATGCCACCATGAAGCAAGGACTGTGAACAGGGCCATGTCCAGAAGACCAAGTCACCAGTAACAAGATTCTACATTATCATCCTGCCTACTGAAGTCTCAGAATTCATCCCTATGGTACATACCACTGTGAGCCCACAGGCAAATGAGCTCAAATGCGAAGGTGTTTGCAGATAAGTGTTTGAAAGAGGGGAGTGTGGTAGGAAGTTTTCCTGTGTCCTGCCAGGTCCCGCAGCCACTCAGACCCAAATAAACATACAGATTCTTATATTAATTACCAATTGCATGGCCTAAGGCAGGCTTCTTGCTAGCTAGCTCTTATAACTAAACTCAACCCATTTCTATTAATCTATATGTCACCACATCTTCCATGGCTTTACCAGTGTGTCATTATATGCTGCTCCCTGGATGGTGGGATGACATCTCCCCCCTCTGCCTTTCTTCTTCCTGTCTCTTTCTTCAATTTCCCACCTACCTATAACCTGACTTGCCATAAGCCAAAGGGCGTTTTTATTTGCTTTTCCCTGTGTCCTGTAGAATATTTGACAGTCTCCTCTGTGAAGCAGGAACCTGAAGAGCCATTTTGCCTTGCAAAGTTCAGTGGTCACCTTCCTATGGGTCCTGCATGTGCAGTTTATATAACATATTATCAGCAGTCCAGCCATGAGCAATTTCTTGCCCAAATGGCTATTTTTGCCAAGAAGAAGATAAACTCCATATAGAGTGTTTTTGATGCCCATCTTTCTCTTTGAAGTAATTTGGTGCTGCCAGGAGCAGATGTGTCTCATTGTCCAGAAAGTCTAAGTTTTTAAAACATTTTTAAATGCCATATTCTGTAGGTCTTTGAAGTGTTTGAAGATTACCTACCTAATTGAAATATATCTATATATGCCTAGAAAACTTAACTAACGTGACTATCATAGATGACTAATTATTAATCTGTATTTCTTAATTATACATTACAATTTTAAATGACCTGCACAAACATAATACCTTAAACAAGAATAGAAATATATACAGTATAGCAAAGTTAACTTTAAATTTGTATCAATAAACTAAAACCCATAGCAACATAAAACATTTTAAACAAGTTGTTACTCTTTGTCCTATCATATCTATAATATCCCCCTTTCTTCTTTAGAAAGAGATTGCATTTATTTAATCAAACCCCTTTAAATAAAAATAAACATTTATAAACAATATTTTGGGAATTTGGGTGTAGCTTTTCATACTACTTCTTGCTGGTTGGGGGCACTGCAATCTTACAGGGATCCTGAGAAAATTAAGAATTATGGCCAAGTCCTGACTGGAATAGTCTGTGACACTGTATTCTCTGAGCCAGTTGCCTTGAAGCTGTTCTCAATGTTGGAACATCTGGAAACCTCTCTGGGGGTCTTGACTGATCAAACCATATTAGCCTGGAAGCAATCCACAGGTTCTCATTCTCTGTGGAAATAAAAGCAGAACCTCTTTTCCAAAGCAACATATCCTTAGACATAAATTTTGAAGTCAAGGTATCTTTAAAATACATGTATTGGTTTAACTCAGCAGCCTTTATAATAAAATGTCTTTCTGCAGTTAAAAATCCCAAAAACAATATAATTCAGACTCTGTGTGTGATTCCATCTTTATGTGGCTTATTTTTTATATTACTTTTAATCTTTAAAGACTTTATTTTTTTAAAATTATCTATTTCTTTATATAACTGTCTACCCTCCTTTTCCTCTCTCTTCCAAGCCTACGTACATTTTTATACAAAATGTAAACCATTTAGAGGTTTATTCCATCTGAGTGTGTCTTTTTGTGAATCTATTGCTTTAAAGTGCAGCATGGCTAGGACTGAAATGGCAGCCTTGGCTGCTGACTCTGCCCATCTCAGCTTCTCAACGTGGCCGAGGTAGTTCACTGCCAGCTCTGGGAGCCATGATCTCTGCCGACTCTGGGAGGTAGTGGGTCTATGCCTCCAACAAGTAGTGTATAGCCCAGAAACTTTTTTTTTTTGTCTGTACTAGCAGAAGCTAAATCCTGTGGCTTGGAGACACTTCTGTGTACTGTGGCAGGAATCTGCCATGCTGTAAGTTAAGCACACACACCACGAATCTACCATAGTGTAGCTCACGGCCAGCCTGAAAGACATGAGTAGGAAGCTGTTTTCAGCTCTGTTTTAGAATCATTTTTTAAGTTTTCTCAGGTTTTAGGTAGAAATTCGAGCCAACACATTGGGTAGCTAAATGTAGCCAGAAGTTTTCCTGTGTCCTGCCCAGTCCCGTAGCCACTCAGACCCAAATAAACATACAGAGGCTTATACTAATTACCAATTGCATGGCCCAAGGCAGGCTTCTTGCTAGCTAGCTCTTATAATTAAACTCAGCCCATTTCTATTAATCTATGTCACCATGTGTTCCATGGTTTTACCAGTGTGCCATTACATGCTGCTCCCTGGATGGTGGGATGGCATCTTCCCTCTCTGCCTTTCTTCTTCCAGTCTCTCTCATCAATTTACTGCCTAGCTATAACCTGACTTGCCATAGGCCAAACAGCTTTATTTATCAACCAATCAGGGCAACGCATATTCACAGCATGCAGAAAGACATCCCACAACAGGAGAGTGATTGTAGAATGAAGTCAAAAGCTGCATCCAATGTAGTAGGTAACAGCTTTCTGTGTATCTGTGATTGACACTAGAAATAATGGCAGGCAGGCTTGTTCTGTACTTGATTAAGGTTGTTATATAGCAAAACTCAGATAAACTGTTTCTGGGGAAAATTAACCTGAAGGATAAAGGTGCTTCAAAAGCAACATAAGTGAAGTATTATGGTGTATTTTTCTAAAATTTTGATATTAAATAATACAATGTAAGTCACTGAAAATTTTGGTTTTATTTACACATGTTAGTCAAAACCACAAAAGCAAAAGGTGCATAAAATAAGCAGTATTTTTACCACAGCAAAGATTTCCATGTACCTCACAATGATGCAAAAGAGAAAATCCAACAGTATCAACTAGACTGATGCTTTAGCTAGGATCTGCAGGCCCAGTGCTGAGTGGAGGTGGTCTTCTTGGGGTCACCTATCATACTATAAGCCTCTCCTCTTTAGAGCCAGACAGGGAGAGCTGGTAGCTGGCTGCAAGCTTGGCCATGGCCCAGCCCTTTGAAGGCAGCCCTGTCTCCATCTACAGAACCAGGACTCTAATGTTAGCATGGTTGTTGGGGACACAGTTATATGTCTAAGTGCCTCTGGGTGTTTTCTCTAAAACACTCCTTGTCTTCTTTTCGTCTTTATGCCAAAACTGAAGCAAATACACCAGCAGCCTTAGGACCCATGTCTTTTGTCTGTCCTGTGCCTTTAGCAATGGTTTTGGATGCATTGATCTCTTCATCCTCATGGGGTTCAGAGACAGGAGAGGAGTCTAGGCTTCTTCTAGTTCCATAAGGAGAGGCAGAGAGAAGTGAGTGGAAACCTTGGATTCTTTTTGTGCTGTGCATTCTACTTCTAAAGTGTCTGTGCTCGTAGGTGCTCAGGGCACAACAGACTGTAGCTGGAGAGTTTTCTCTCTGGGTCCCGCCAAGCCCAGGCAGTCCAACAGCCCACTTATAAAATAAACACACAGACGCTTATATTATTTAAACTGTTTGGCCTAATGGCTCAAGCTTCTAGCTATCTAGTTCTTACATCTTAAATTAACCCATTTCTATAAATCTATACCTTGCCACGTGACTTGTGGCTTACTGGCATCTTCACATGCTGCTTGTCATAGTGGTGGCTGGCAGTGTCTCCTCCCCACCTTCCTGTTCTCTTAATTCTCCTCTCTGTTAGTCCCGTCTATACTTCCTGCCTGGCTACTGGCCAATCAGTGTTTTATTTATTGACCAATCAGAGCAACACATTTAACATACAGACCATCCCACAGCAACAGACAGCACCAAGAAGTCCTGTTGGCCAGTAGGATGGCTGTTGACTCTGGATGATCAATGTGGAAATGTATTTATCCTTCACTGTCTGGGCTGTGGGCCAGTCCCATACATGTCCAAAGATATCACTGGACAGTCCAATATTGAAAGACAGTTCCTTCTTTTTGAGTAACTAATAGTTTAGCAATATCCCATAATTCAGTGTTTAATTGATTAAAAACCCTTAACCTTTGCTCATTTTCCCTGTGAACTCTAGATTCCAGTTTATTCTCAAGCTTGACCTTTCTTGATGAGTGTGGTGATATTTTATTTGTGCACCCCAATAAAGCTTATCTGGGGATCAGAGGAAAAAGCCAGCTACTATATTAAACATAGAGGTCAGGCAGTGGTAGCACACACCTTTAATCCTAGCATTTGGGAGGCAGAGACAGATCTGGATCTCTGTGAGTTCAAGGCCACACTGGGAACAGAGCCAGGCATGGTGGCACACACCTTTAATCCTGAACTAGTTAATCATAGAAGTCTGGAGGTCTATACAGACAGGCAGGAAGTGATAGAGCTGGGCAGAAAGAGGAAGTGATGTAGCTGGGCAGAGAGAGGAGGTAAGATGGCAGGGCACAGAAAGGTATATAGGCTTGAGTATACAGGAAGTAGCTCTCTCCGGAGGCTGAGGAATTGGTAAGGTGAGATTGGCTGTGGCTTGTTCTATTCCTCTGATCTCTCAGTTCTTACGCCAATATCTGGCTCCAGATTTTTTATTAATAAGACAGTTTAGCAATTTGCCTTACTGATGACCCTTCTGTTTCTGGTTGTTTTCTACCTATCCCAGTAATCCTCTGCCAAGCTGCCACTCAGGTCTCTAATGATTTCTCCCAGGCAAACCGTGGCCTTGGAACTTCAGACATTTTCTGTATTTTGCTGTCCAGGGAAGGCCAGTTGAATTCTCAGTTGTTCCATGGGGGGACAAGATTGCTTGGCATTTGAAGGGTCCTTCTAGCCAGATCTCAGATTGTGTGTGTGTGTGTGTGTGTGTGTGTGTGTGTGTGTGTGTGTGTATGTTACATATTTGTAAGTACCTGTGTGTGCCTGCATATATGTGTGGAGGCCACAGGTCAATGTCAAGTGTGTTCCTCAATTGGTCTTTGCCTTTATTTGGAAGCATGGCCCCTTACTGACCCTGGAGTTCACTGGGCACCTGAATTCAGGTCTACATGCTTGAGTGGCAAAAATTGTACCATCTGTATCATTTCCCCAGTCCCAACCTCAAGTTCTTACCTGTTCCTTCCTCCATTTGAGAGACTTTTGCAATGCACAGTGGCCTCAAAGACACCCTTACAACCATGTCCTGAGTCCACTCCATCAGCAATGAGGTGCATGGCTCCATGGGTCCCTGAAGACACTGACAGAAATATACCCTGGTAAATGTAAACACCTCCCAGCATAATGTAGTGGGCAACAGCAAAGGGGTGGGTGGCAATAGTAAGATTCCAGAGTGCCACAGTGCCCTGGTTCTTGGCACACACCTGCTCCCGAGGAATGAAGGGAAGATGCACTTACAGCTGCCTTGCTCCCCCTCCAGCTGGACAGCTGCTGAAGCTGCTTCTGCCTCCTTCCTTCACTGGTGTCAACAGGAATGCAGACAAGCCTTTGCCTTTGCTCATGACCTTGAGGCTCCACCTGCCACATGTTATAGGACAGAAGTGAGGTCTTTGGAATAGTGTTACATCTTGTTTATGCACACAAATGTGAATCTGTGCACTTGGGTACCAGCACACAGGCATACATACACAAACACACTCATGGCGTAGCCTGCTCCCTCAATGCTCTAACCAACTCTTACACCTTCAGCAGAGGCAGAACTCAGTTCTCAGTATCATCCTGACAGGCCTGGGAGGTGGGGGGCTGCTAGGCAATGGGGTGCTAATGAGCTCCGGGCTCAGAATGACATTAGGGGCCCTGAGGATGGCGGTTCTGTACCTCTCAGGTGCTCAGAACAGCTCGCTTCCCCCTATGCTGGGCAAGGGCTGTGCCTGGTGGATTTTCTTTCACTCATTTCCCCCCCAAAGTGGTATTAAAAGTTGGCGCTTAATGATAATGAATTGAATTGTCCCCATCTAAAGTGGACTGAGTGACAGAATGCTGGAAACCAAGAGATCCCCGACCTGGTGGAGAAAACAAAAGTAATTGGATTACACAAAGAAAATAAGATAAACATTCACTGAAATTACAGTGACAGGCTGTGATTAACGAGCTGGCGGAGGAGCGAGCAGTGTTCAGAGCCTGGTGCCACGGGGCCAGCTGCCAGGTGTGACTGCTGCCTTCCTCTGCTGCGGGACTTCCACTTGATTCTCAGATCAAGGTGCAGCATGGCACCTTGATTTCCCAGAGAGCCCCTCTTCTGCCTTTCCTCCCTCCCTCCCTCCTTTTCTCCCTTCCTCCCTCCCTTCCTCCCTCCCTCCACACCTTCCCCATCCTTCCTTCCCTCCCTTCCTTCGTTTCTTCCTTTCCTTCTTATCAAAGTTTGCATCATGGCTGATGGAATTAGGACTTCCAGGGCGGGAATTTATTTTTCACCTTGTCCTCAGAGTTGGGTTCCTGGTCAGCTGCAGATAAGCTGGCAGTGCACAGGGTGCTCATACTTGTGCCCCAATGTCTCTTCAGTGGTCCCCAGTGCTGTCCCTGGGTGCCTGGGTTTTACTATGACTGCCACAGATCGCAGCACAGATGGAACACACACTTAATAGGCAGCGAGTAGGAAAGGTCTTCGTTGGTAGACTGTTAGTAGGTGAACCACTTTATGCTCGCCATTTTCCAGTCTTATAGAACAATCTCACAGCGGTAAAATCCACGGCTTGGGAATGTCCACTGACATTAGTGCCTCTGCAGACTGCCCTAAGTCTTTTTTTTTTTTTTTTTCATTTATTATGTATATGGAAGAGGGTGCCAGATTTCATTACAGATGGTTGTAAGCCACCATGTGGGTGCTGGGAATTGAACTCAGGACCTCTGGAAGAGCAGTCAGTGCTCTTAACCTCTGAGCCATCTCTCCAGCCCGTGCCCTAAGTCTTTAAAAGGTCCTCAAGGCTCTTACTTTGTTCCAGGTGCATGTGAACTGGAGGTGGGCTGACCCAGTTGTCTTTCATGTATTCCTCCATGAGGACAGTGGTCACACGGTCCATCTCTCAAGACAGAGCACAGGTGAGAAGCAGAAGTATCTGGGGACAGGCATGGGGCTATGCCTGCAGACAGCCCACAGGTAGGCTTTCATTTGTTCTCAAACCATTTGTCTCTAAACCTTCTTAACCTGAGGGTCAACATGGTTAATCACGCTGCTTTGTCTCCTGCTGGGAATTCCTCACCTTTTCTTCTCTAAGACTCACCGTCCTGCTGTTCACCTTGCCCTCCCTGCCCACTGATGCTCTCAGGGACCAGGGCAGCAGCTGACTAGACTTCACCCTTCAGGCACCATAGAGTGACATTATGAAACCCACCCATTCCCCCCTACTTAGAACATGGTGCTGAGCTATGAACCCCATTGTCATGATGGGTCTCAAATCTGGTCTAGCTCTCCAGCCCGTCAGACCTGAACTACTTCCTCAAAGCGGCACTCGGCCACTCTGCTTCCTACTACATTGTCGACACATCAGGTGACCAGAGCTCTCGGCTCTGCACTTTTTCACACCCTGTAGCTCCCACTGTCTGTCCATCTGTCACACCCTTGTTATTTCTGGTTGTAATTATTTGCTTGCAAACTGTGACTTCTTTGTGGTCAAACCAGAGCCTGCTGCATGTTTCTGTGGATACAATGGCTAGCCCAAAGTCTGTCATACACTGTATCCACTAAAATTCGACTGGATGAATGTGGACTGAGCTGGATCTGTGTCAGACTGGGGCTGTCTTGGACATCTTTGTGTCTTAGAATCAATCACTTGGCATTAAGTATGATGTTGGCTGAAGGTGATAAAGAATGGTGTCATGAATGAATCAACAAATAAATGAATGATGAGCAAAGAAAAACCTCAACAGGAAGCTCTCGAGGTCTGTCCCACTTTCTGAAGCAGGAACAGAGCCCCCTTCGTGGGCTGGACCAGGCCTGTTGCTGGCCTGCTACCCATTCCTAGTCATGGAAAAATGAAGCCTTCCAGCACACCATTAATCCACTTTTCCTGCCTAGAAACTCAGGAAGCACAGCCCTCTTTTTGAGTTTCCTTTGCTCCATCTGCTGTGATCTCTTCTTGGCCCGTGAGAATGTACACAGCTGGCCCTTCCTCTTCCAGGACTTTAATAAGGCTTCTGCTTCCTCTGTTTCCCAAAGATGAAGGCTGTGTTCAAACAGTGCTGTCAATCCACAGCCATCCCTCCAGAGACCTGGTTCCCATGGGGCAGGGTAGGTGACTCTCACTGTCCTTGTCCACCCACTGGACCAGCATTACAGCTTCTAATGTCTGCGTAGACAAGCCAAGCTTGGGAGTGACTGATTAGTGTGGGTGCCACCCTGCTCTGGCTCCAGAGTAGTTTCCATATTTCCATCCTCTTTCGGTTCACATTGTGAGCTTTGCTCTGTCCCACATGCAGTTTGTTTGTTGTTTGTTTGTCTGTGGCTTGCACATTAAGCCTAGCTCAGGAGAAATTGGAGGCAGGGACAGAGGACAGGTCTACGCCTGACTCTCTTGCTTGTCAAGCTGTAGGCTCTGGTTTTCAAACTTGCCAGGTGATAAAGGTGTCACCGGCAGACCTAGGGGCTACATCAGCTCAAGAACATCTCGTGCAAACACATTTCTCAGAGGCCTTCCCAGTTTGTTCACTAGCTAGTAGGATATATTGTCCAGAGTTCAGTAGCATGGACCGTTCAGCAGCTGATTCGCCATGTGCGGCATCTACGAACAGTGTCCCAGAGACAAGACAGTGAGATCAGAGAAGGCTGGGAATCCTGCGCCTGAAAGTTCAGATATAGCTCCTGTTTGAACATGGATTCAATGTAGAGCACTCTGTGAATTCCTATGGGGATGCCCAGCTCCAGGAAAGGGGGCATTCCCTTTGAGGTTGGTGTCTATACAATCTGTGTTTGCTCCCATGGTTAACTGAGAAGCCAGGATGATGCACACAGAGCATGCTGCAGTATCTGCCCATGTCCTACCTAGCTCATTAATGTAGACTTTACATTTAAGTCCTTTCCCAAAGGTGCAGAATAAACAAATCTTACTGCTTTTTAAGAAAACCAGGGCAAATAAGCTCTAAACAAGGGCTCTCACTGAAGTGTTTCTTGGAACAAGACCCTTCCAGATCAGAGCCCGGAGGTCTTTATCTGTAGAGGAGACAGGCGAGGGCCAAAAAGGTGCCAGCACATTAGCAAACCACCAAACCATGAACACCACTTCATTATTGCTTATTCTCTGACAAGCAAGTGTGGTTGATTTGATTTATTTTGGGTGGTGCTAGTGGTGAAACCAGGACCTACCTCACACAGGTAGGCAAGTGCTCTCTACTGAGTCCCAGTTCCAGCAGGGATATTAACTTCTGATACATGTTTTTGCTGTAGTCCTAGATTTTGCTGCACACAGTTGTGTGTCCAGCTGCCTTGAGGACTGTATTTCCAGAGACTTTTGGCTATGTACATGAGCCACTCTGAGCATAAGGACGTGGGCTATTTGAGGCATACCCAGGAAGACCATGCTGACTGCCTCAGTGAGTTAACTTTGTAGTAAATTATGTGCAGAACTGTAGCTCGGGCGCTAATGATCATACATCTAAGCACTGGCTTATTTATGCATAATTTGCTACCATTGTGCTCAGGCTTACTTGGAGACTCATGAATCAGACATAAGCTTCATTTCTCACTGTCTTCCTGCCCTCCCAAGGTCAGCAGTGCCTTGTGCTCACTCTGAGCTCCCAGGGACTGCCACCTGACCTTCAGGCAGCCAGCAGGCCAGCCTTCTGGATGGATAGTCAGACCACGCCAAGAATCAGAGGTGAGCTCATTCCCGCTAGAAGGACAGTGACAGAATTCCCTGTGTGGAAGAGTCCCATGACACAGGGCTTCTGTCTGTATGATCATGGCAGATCCCAAAAAGGCAACTACACAGATGCACTCAGCAAGGCGCAGCATCAGGAACCAGGGATGGATCCAGTCCTGGAGGGAGGGTCTGGAGTTCAGAGGACAATCATTTGTACCACCAAAATCTTAGAGTTCTTAGCCTGTTGTGTCCCAAGGTTCCTGCCAGGTTCCTGAAGTCTAAATCCTGTGAGAACCCTAAAGAAGCTGTCACACAAGACACCTTCACCCCTGTTCACAGATGGGAAACCTCCCCACAGAACATGCTACGGATGCTACTTGCTACTGGTGCCATCCTCTGTGGAGAAGCCAGGGTAGAGCAGAAACTTCCAGAAAAGTTCTCTGGGAAACAGCCCCTGGCTCTCCAAGTTTTCTGTACCAGATCAGTTCATCATTGGCAGTTAATTTGGCTGTTTTAGGCTCCTAGGCAAGTGACTGCTGCACTGATGTCCTTCCCCATACAGCAAGTCCGTAGCTCTGTCGCTCTCCGGTAATAAAGACCCACAAACACTCTCCACTAAACATCCACTGTGCCTGCCCAGGTGCACAGGCTATCTGCAGAGAACATTGTGCTCTGCCATCCAGTCTAGCCACTGGATGGAGACAGTCTTACCTCAGTTGCCCTTCGATGCGGTGACAATGCACCACAGACTCAGGGACTTCAAAAACAGGGATGTATCCCTACAGTTAGGAAAGTTGAATCCGAAGATTAAATGCAGGAAGGGCTAGTTTCTGGCCAAAGTCATCATCCTGTCTTACAGTCATCCACCATGCCCCTCATGTCAGTGTCCTGAGGTATTTTCCTCTTCTTTGTCCCATCCTTATGCCTAGTTAACCTTGGCTCTCTCTTCAAATGGACTTACCTCTGAATGGTCACACTGTGGGTTGGGCTTCAGTGTATAACAATCCCAGAGGAGAAGGCCAGTTGAGCAGCAGAGACCAGAGGCAGGTGACTGAGATTGGAGACCAGGGACCCTATGAAGCCAGCTGGCTGTTAAGCTCCTGCAGACTCCAGGCAGTGATAGAAGGTTCTAGTGAGATCTAGATGTACTTGTTGAACTACAAGTGGCTAATGTTGCAGAGTGTGACATGGGATTCCAGTTGTAGGGAGCTGCTGGTCATTTTGGGGGCAGACTTAGAGAAGTGGACCAGCTTTGTCTTAGGAGCCTAGCAAGGAAACCCACACCACAGCTCAGGACAGCCTGGAGGTTGTTGGGAAAATTCTTGGCTTGCTGTGCAGTGGAGGGAGCTGTGTTTGCACCTCACAACGGTCTACTACATTCTGAACAACCAGTCAGTCATACCTGAGCCTATAATAGCCTCCCTGCACTGTGGGTCTGGGAGCCCCAGACTCTGGCAACTAGCCCAGCATTGGGTTGGGGGGGTGGGGCACTGGCTGCTTTTGTGAAACCTGAAGCAGATTCTGAGAACCTGACAGGACCCGCCACTACTTAGCTTTGAGCTGTCTCTCCCCCTGAGCTGTAGCTTTGTTTGTGCAGCTCAGTCCACTCGTGATCCAACTACTAAGCACCCATGATGATGGCACCTGGACTTCAGATGCATATGAAAGGTGTACAGGAGAGCAGATTTCCCTCTCAGAGGTAGATAGTTTCCTTTTCTCTGCCTACGGCCCTCAACCCTCTGAATGTAAGCCCACATACTCTAACTATGCTCAAAATGGATCGTGAGTGATGACCCATTTCAACACAGTACCGGTCAGATCAGCTCATCAAATCTCCACACCCAGTTAGGTCACCCTGATGTCACATCTGTCTTGGCCTCTCCCATCTATCATATGAACCATAGGTGGTCCCTGATGTTACCAGTACTTTATGTTTACAGTTGACATTTTCTCCTTGCCTTGTGGCTTATGGAAACGTTACCAGCATGCCACCCATCAGTCCTGTAATGAATATCCCCAGTCCTTGAGTATGGGTTCCCATGATGCTAGCATTGCCAGTTTGACAGACTCTAGAATCACTGGGAAGATGGGACTCTGGGCATCACTGTGGGTGATGCCATTTCCCTGGGCTAGGGTCCAGATACATTGTGATTGGTTCCCTGAAACTACTGCTTCCGTGACTTCCTACCATGATAGACTGTCTTCCCTCAAACTGTGAGCCAAATAAATCCCTTCTCACTTATTTGTGTCAGGTCACTTTGCGACAGCAACAGAAAAGAAGCTAAGAAATCCCCAATGATTAGATGTAATATGGGGCACTCACCTGCCTTGAGGGTGAGGGTACTAGGTACTAGGTGCCTCCTGTTGTCTTGCAGATAGAGCCTTCTGGCAACAGGGTTTAGAATATAAACCCAGTTCGCCCTCAGCCCAGATATTACCACAGTCTTGCTGCAGAAATCTGCTTACTAGCTAGGCAAGGTGTATGTGTGGGGGCTCTGCACTAAAGATTCTCCGAATTTTGTAGACACTCCTCCCATTCTGAGTGTCTCTCAGGGTCGCCACGAAGAAGGCATCTAGCAATCTCCCACCTACCTTGAAATTGTTACAAAACCTAAAATACAATCGATTTCCCCCCCAAGGGTGACTTGTTGAGTGACAATCCACACCTGTTAAGTGTGAGTGGATGGCCCACGTGAGTTTCCCCAGTACATAGTGGGTTCTGTCTGCTGCAGGCTTTATCTGCAAGAGAAAAGTAAATCAACCTTGAATTTGTCGCATACCTCCTAGTCAAAGTGACTGAGGAACTGTGGCAGCCTTCCCACACCCTGGTGGGGGCCCACCATCCAGCACACTTTCCACCTCTCCGGCCTACCTGGGATCATCCTGTACCAGGAGCCTTACTTGTGACTCTGAACTGAGGCATCTTTTGTGATTATTCACCTACACAATGTTATACAGCAGCCCTTTATACAGGCTTTTCAGTGTACTTGTTATAGATGATAGAGCTGATTCAGTGTATATGGAAGGACATGTATAGGTTATTTGAAAATGCTATGTCATTGTGTACACAAGGATCTCAGTACCTCTGGCATGCTGGAACCACTTCCACATTGATGCAAAGAACATTCATATCACTCTATGATCTTCTTAAACTGAGGTCACTATTGGATCCATGACAATATTTCACAGGTCGTCAGAATAGCACCACCCTTGGCATTCCCAAGGAGGCTCTGAGACAGGGTTGCTCTCAGGGGAATGGGTGGCATACAGATCTGGCGGGGATGGATGACTCACTGTGTGGTGCTGGGTATACAGCTGGCTCATGAACCTTGTTTTTTCTCTGAAGCTCTGCCTGAAGCTCTGCTGGGACAAAGAAACCTACTTTAGAGGTTTGGTGAAAATTACCCAGTAATGGACACAGCCCTCTCCCAGGTTACAGAAACTCGTGGTTGAGAAGTCATGGTGGAGTCTAGGAGTTCAGTTTCATGTTGTACGTGCTGATCTTAGGCCCCCTCCATGTCCCTGACAGAGGTGGATCTGCAGAGACCATGCTGAGGGAGACATTGACTGCTCTGTAAGCAGGTGCTGCGGACAGAGAGCTGCAAGGACACTGTGGAGGACACATCCTCTTGCTCAGGAGGCAGGTGCCTCAGCTCCTACCTGAAGGACACCTGCTCTCCACCCTGCGGCTCCTCCAGGTGTTGCTGGGGCTGTAACATCTGGCTGCAAAGCATGTGTGGATGCCAGCCATCCATTGTTCTGCAGGCTGCCAGTGGAGCCATGAAGAGAGGGCGCTTGCTGGACAGGAGGGTTAGAACAAAGAGGCAGACAGCGCCAGCGCGGATCACCCCGAGCTGACAAGAAGCTTGCTAATCAACACGGTCGTGTGCTGCCTTCCAAGGGCAGGCCCTTCCTTCCTGTCATTCTGTCTCCCACTTCCTTGCATTTCTTCGCACTTGAAGGGCTGTGATGCTCTGGGCGTCTTCCTCACACCTCGGTCTAGGCTGTGGCTCTTGTCCTGCGGCAAGCACCCAGAAAGCACAGCCAGGCCTGCGTGGAACCGCTGCCAGCAGCATCTGCTGACTCTCAGTGGGTTGCACACTTGCCTCCATCACTCTCTTCTCCCTGTCTACTCAGCAGGATTCCAGCATCAGATGTGTGCCAAACCCGGCTACGCCGACTCTACATGGGGCCAATACGGCTACTCACATAGACAGGCAGCAGCCACAGCATGTGGAAGGGAGCTGCAGAGCCTGGCTGGGCCCTGTAGCCTTTCTGAGAGTCTGTTGTTCTGTCGTCTCAACACCTCAGAGATTGTCATCTGTGTCCGTGAATGGGACATCTCCACTGTAGCGGCTGTCTTGTCTGTCTTTCCTCTTCGTTTGTCTTTCAACGAAGCCATTCTCCCCGTAGCATATCTGTGTGTCTTCCCAGTAATGGCAGCTGGAAGTGTTTCCTCTCAGGCAGGCCTCTGCTGTGGGCTTTTAAATTTTTTTAATTTAATTTTATTCTTTTTCTTTCTTTCTTTCTTTCTTTCTTTCTTTCTTTCTTTCTTTCTTTCTTTTTTTTATAAACTAGCCACTTGGCCTGCTCTGTTGGACATAACACTTCATCTGCCCTTTATTGGTCCCTGGCTTTTGGCATCTTGGATTTTCTGGGCTTCTCTCCTTGCGAGCCTGAGGCTGATCTAAGGCTTTGGGGCTCTCACAAAGGACGTGGGTGCAGAGGAACAGGCCATGGTCAGCCTGCAGCACAGCGAGGGAGGAGCTTTGCTGCCTCCATAGTCTTCAGAATGGAGTCCATGAAAGGAAGATTTATGGCCCCTGGAACAGAGATGCACAAAGGAGGAAGAACTCTGCTCAGGAAAGGTGTCTGCACCTCCTGAGGCACCTGAGAATCTCATGTTATTCTAGATGAGAACTAACAACCTAACCTCCACATCTCAACCTATGAGAGGGAAACACTGGTACTGCACCGAGAAGAACAGCGGCTCTTTGTGAGATGATAGTTTCCAGGAAGTGGGATGCCACATGGGGGATGTCTCCCCAAATGCAGGCCCAACTCTGCTCGTAACTCTGCACCCAAGCAGGTTACCATGAATGCCTTCCCACAGCCCTGGGTGTTTTTCAGTGCCTTTCAAGTATCTCATCAAGAGGAAGAACAAACTTGGGCTGAGGCCAGTCTGTGACCTCTGCTCCTCAAAAGGCAGAGGCAGGAGGATTGTCAGTTCAAGCACTCCTTGGGCAACTTAGTGAGTCTCTGTCCCAAAATTTAAAGAAAGGAGAGGACTGGCTGTTAGTTCTCTGGTAGAGCACTTGCCTAGTGTGCACAAGGCTCTGGGTTTCATCCTCCAGAACAAGAAGGGAAGAAAGAGAAAAAAACAATGGGAAATAGAGCACAGAGAGTGAGTAAGACTGGGGTAGGGGGAGACAGAGGGAGAGAACTGTAAGGTGGGGGTCCTTCTTTAGAGAATGCTCAGGGTGGTGACCAGTCAGCCCACTGCATTCCTTCATCTCCCTGCTCCCTGTTTACACATCTCAACCACCCAACAAACAGTTCTCTTCCCTCTTAGCATCTCCAAAGGCCATGAGAATGTCAACCCTCTCTTTTAGGATTCAGGGACTTGACACAAAGACAATGTCCTGGCTCTGTGATATCTGCTTTGGGACTTGTTAATGCTGCCAGCAGTTAAGGGAGGCCACTGTTAGATGACAATGGTGTCCAAGTGTTTCTAAACACTGTGAATGTTGGCATTTCATAGGAAGTAAGAAATTATATGTTGGTAACTCAATATGCCCATCTACACTTTGGTTATGGGATAATTTAAATATAAGAGCTGGTCAGTGGTAGGCCTGAGCTAATGGCCGAACAGTTTTAATTAATAAAAGCCTGTGTGTGTTAACTTGAGTCCAAGCAGCAACAGGGCCTCAGGAGCCGGGCAGGACCAGAAAAACTTCAGCTACAACCTTCCACAGACCAAACTTACCTCCAGAGGTGTTCAGACCAGATGACTTTCAATTTACCTTCTTGGGTGGCAGCCTCAGGTGTCTCCAGAGTGCTTGGCAGTTTTCAGTCAGAGAGGATTTCCCAGGGCTCTGGAACATCTCAGGAGGCTCACCCTCTAAGAGTCCTCTCCAGCCATCACACTCTTCCCCAATTGGGGTTCTGAAGTCCCTAAGTGTTGGGTTGCAGTCTCTGGGGATATAAATATGACTTTCAAAATGTTACAGGGAGCCCACCAGAGAAGATCACTCAGACACAGTTTATAACCAATTGAAAGCCTTTATTCCAGCCAGCTAGGATGACATTGAGGTATTCCAGACCCAAGTGTAGCTCTGAGAATTTAGAGTAAGAGGCTTTTTGAGGCACAAAACATATTCTGTTATCTCACTCAGCGGCTCAATGAGTTTTGCACAAGGAAGCAGTTTAACAGAAGCTAAGACAAGCATTAGTTGAAGGGGGAGGTTTTGCAGAAGCAGGCAGTTTAACAGAAGCTAAGTTAGCTAGGGCATCTCGACCTTGGGTTCCTAGAATAGAGTTGGGTAATTTTCCATGGGATTCTCCATCAAGGAGATCAAATTCTAGTGATACCTAAAATAGTTTCAGCAAGAGTACAAGGTAGAGCAAACTCTACACTGTCTTGCCCTGTCACAGTGTGTACAGATACTCTAGGACCAAGCTTGCATTGGCCCTGAGCTCCCACAAGGCCATTCAGCATCACTTCCTAAACTTTTCCTATGAGGAGAAATTAATCCTGTAGTTCTTTTCCTCCGACATCTGTCCGCATTGCCCATTCAGTGAAGTGAAGACACAGTACACTATTAGGAAAGCACAGGTGGACGAGGCCCCTGCCAGGACCCAGGCTTGCATCTGTTCTGGGCCTCATGGTTCAGCTAGAGATAAGGAGAGGAGAACTCTGAGGACTCTATGCACTGGAGAAAAGTGGCCAAAAGGAACACCCACAGCAACAGTGACAGCAACCAACCAGTCCAGCATTAGGACCTCTGTGAACTACCAAAGACCACAGCAGTAGTGGCTACACCATCAGCGACAGTGTGTAAACCCACAGGGACAGTCAAGGTTACCACACATTTAAAGTCAAAGCCTGGACTCTGGCAACAAGCTAAGACTCAGTAATCTGTCCTCAATAGGCCAATTAACTATATAATAACTGAAAAGTGGAGAATGATTTATTCAATGTGACCACATCGGGAAAGGAACAACCAAGCCCTATAACCCTCAAATCTATCTTTAGTGTCCTGATATGAGGTTTAGGTTTAAATAGAAGGCAGGAGATATGCAGATATATCAGCCCTGGTCAAGGTGTAGTCCCACCCACCATCATTGTCTCAGCTCCAGTCTGCCTCACAAAGTGGTCTGAAAAGCTGTCAGATGGTGTGAAATAACTTCCCAGGAGACAAGTTCCTCTTCTGTCTGGCATTAGATCCTGTTTTTCTTTCCCTAGCATGACACTCCTGGGGGAAATTTCAATCCCTTGGGGTGAGTTGTTTCAGTAATATGAAAGCAAAAATGCTACTCTTTATTGTATCTTTGTTCCTTCCAGACCAATTACATTATCTACAGTAAGACTGAAGGAGAGATGAGGGCCTCGGCTGTGATGAAAGCCAGTGGCCAGAGCATGAGAAACTGTGAGCATTTGTCCCCACCCCCAATTTGGTCCACACCCCCTCATGTCCACTGCAACATCATGGGAGAGAAGACGGACCAAGGTGAGTTTGGCAAGCTCTCTCCAAAGTGAACTCCCAGGTGGGGCAGAATTTCTCCTGGTTGGCCCTTGTTTTTTGTCTACTTTTCAAGTGCACACACACATAAATCAAAGCCCATCTGTCTAAGCGCTTTTCTGTTGCTGTGATCAAACATTGACAAGCACCATTTAGGGAGGAAGGTTTATTCTCCACATAGTTTAACATACCGCAGGTACCTGGATGGGGAAATAAGCACACAGTGTCTGTCATGCACACCTGGACAGCCATAGCCCCTCTCTTGCTCACTGTGTAGAGTGAATTCCAGAGGCATGCCCCATGACAGTACTTTAGAGGTAGTCCATGAGAGTAGCAAAAGATGTCTACTAGACAGAAATTGCTAGCTAAGGGCCAGCAAATGGATTAGAGTAGTGGTTCTCAACCTTCCTAATGCTGCAACTTTTTAATACAGTTGCTCATGTTGTGGTGACCCCAGGCTTAAAAATTATCTTTTGTTGCTATTTCATAACTATAATTTAACTACTGTTTTTAATCATAATGTAAATATCATAAATATCTGTGTTTCCCAATGGTCTCAGGCAACCCCTGTGAGAAGTCATGACCCATAGGCTGAGAACCACTGTTATAGAGGCTAAAGGTGCCTGCTGACAAGGCTGACTAACTTGAGTTCAATCCCCCAAACCTACATGATGAAAAGAGGGGAAACTGTCTCCTGCAAGCTGTCCTGTTATAGATACCCACACTGTGGTGCACACACACACACACACACACACACACACACACACACACACACAGAGAGAGAGAGAGAGAGAGAGAGATACACAGACACACACAATGAAAAATGAAGTCAAACAAAAGAGAGTCTAAAAGGAATAACTTGCTGAAGATATGGATGATTTAAAATAGCATAAATTTTATTTTATCTTTTTTTTTTTTTTCAGAGCTGAGGACCAAACCCAGGGCCTTGTGCTTGCTAGGCAAGTGCTCTACCACTGAGCTAAATCCCCAACCCATAATAGCATAAATTTTAAAACAAATAAACGAACAAGAAATCCTCACTGCTCTGAAGAGACTTAAAGAAGGGACCCAGGCCACGTCTCTCCCCTGGAACTCCTGCGTATCTTGAGGAAGCGAGACTGTGGAGGGTCTGAGCCACAGTGAGAAGAGACCTTGACTCTGCCATTTGCCCAAGCCACTTTCATAGTCACAGATGCTCAGAGCGATGCTGGGTGCAAGGAGAGCTCCCTCACGAGTGGGCCTGGACTGTGCTGATGCTTCCCTCCTAGACCTTCCCATGCCCTCTACAATGCGCCAGAATGAGGTGTTCCCATAGGGTGGCAGAAATGGGGTCCCGAGTGTAATGAATGGTGTCAGAGAGGACGAGATCTTCAAAGGTTGCAGCCTGGAGGGAGGGGGCTAGGCCATGGGGACCACATAAATGGATCAGTGTCTTCCTCTTGAGAATCACTTAACTCCTACCAGTCTGGGTGTTCTGTGCCCTTATCACCATCGGCCAAATAAACCTCTTTTTTCTATAAAGCACTAGCCTCAGATATTTTGTTACTGAAGTGAAAAGCAAATGAATCCACCTTCAAGTAAGATCGGAAGCAAGCCCTCTGCTTGTCATCCTGAATGATGTTCTTGTTTGATCTTGAAGTTAAACACATTCCAATAGCAAAGTCGGAGCTGACGAGGACCTTCAAGTCTGCCCTCTAGCAGCCACTTCCTTCAATTTGGGGGCCTCCTAAAGGTCTCCCAGTGTCCAAACACATGAACCTGTGGCAGACATTTCACACTCAAACCAAGACACCTTGGGCAATCTGAATGGGCCCCTCCTTCCATCTCATGGTAGTCTGCTCTGCTGGTTTCATTTTTTCTAGGTCATGTAGGATGTACATTTCCAAATTTGTATTCTTTTATCTAGATATTTAATCCACAAGCATGGGGCAGAGAGAGCTAACTGGTAATAGTTGTGGGATTTTGAAACCTTCAAGTCCACCCCCAGTGACACACCTCCTCCAACAAGGCCACACCTCCTAGTCCTTCTCAAACAGGTCCACTGACTGGGGACCAAGCGTTCGAATATATGAACCTCTGGGAGCCATTCTCATTCAAACTACCACACTCTTCCTTAACAGTTTCTGAAGTCTCAGGGCCCAAATTCCTCAGGCCTCTCCTCCTTTGATGAGGCCACATGGATTTCATTTGAAGTCCAGCCAGTCACCAAGTCCTGTGGAACAACTTCGACTTTCCAGATCTGTGCTGTGTCTAAGAGGCATAAAGAAGTGACTTTAGCTTTGGTAGCCTTTGCTGTCCAGTTGGTCAGATCATGGAGAGAGGACATGCACACAGATCTGCAAAACAGACTTGCCTCCACCACATGGCTTCCACAAGACACTGGGGGATTTGAGAGATAAATTGACATGGTCTGAGGGAGTCTCAGCCTCTGGTGTCTGCAGTTGACTGTTCACATGAGTACACATTGGAAGATCATGAGAACAATGATGACTCTCCTCCATAGACAGACCCCCATTCAGCACCAGGGGCACATGGCTAAGTCAGAGTGTATATCAGTGTATATCATTAATCATTTGGCTATGGTAGGAGTCTCTTCAGGTTGAATAGTGTCTGTCTGCTTGGACAAATGTGTGAGTTTGGGTGAGTTCCTCTGAGATGATGGGGAGGCATCATTGGCCATAGTACCCCAGTTTCAAGGTACAGAGTGAGAGCTGCTATTCCAAAAGTTAGCCTGATTTATTTATTCCAACCATGGTTGCAGCCTTGCTTTCTATTATCTTAAACTTTGTCTGGAAAACCCTACATACTGGGATTGTCATGTTCTGAGCTGCCAGAAGTAAGCCCATGTTTACAGAGTTTTACACACATGATGAGATATCATGTACCTATCATGGTATATCCTTGGACAGGACTTTCTATGTTACCATGTTTTTGTTTTTAAACAAGAGTTTATCTCTCTTGCTTTGGGTTTTCTGAATGCTAGGTGCAAGTCTTGGTTTAGAGCTGTGAAAAGTACACAGAGTAAAATGTAAAATAAGGTGTACCTAGGACTGTAAGATAAACCATTGACTTTTAAAATGAACACTTTATAAACACGAAGAGGTAGCTTCATTCCAATGAACTACTTACTAGAAGTGGCACGATGAGATTATTATCACTATAAAGATAATTTTTATACCAAGTGCAAATCTGTAATATTATTGTAAGTGTCTAGATATTATCACATGAACACACCTCTCAGCTTAGCAGGGAGCAGATCCAGAATGTCTCTTCATGTTCAACTGTGGCTAAAATTTATTTTTCTGTCCCTTCAATGTTAGCTGCTTCTTAGTTCTGATGGAAGCAGCTGGAACATGAACAAGTTTTTTGTGGTTTTTTTTTTCTACCATTGCTTTGCATTTATTATTTTCACCCATTCATTTATTGACCTTGCTGGAGATTAAACTCAGATCCCTGCAGGTTGTAGAATAGCAGTAACAATCACTGCTCTGCTGATCCCTGGGACCTTTCTACTTTTCACCCTACTGTTTATACACACAGAGATTCCCAGAAGAGTGTGCTCTGTGGATAGGGTCCTGCTGTGGTTGTCCAGGGTCTCCGTACCTATGTTCTTGGGGGTTGGTTTACACAGTGCTGCTACAAAGTGAGGCTGGCTGGAGGAAGGGAAGGGGTCTGACTCTTGCCCAATGCTGTCCTGAGGTGGCCACCCACCCTCTGCCCACATCAACTCACCAGCACTGTTTAATCTCTCCTGCACATGCCTGTGCACTCTGACTGCCAGGGACTGAGCTGACCCTGCAGTACCTCAGCAGAGCTCTCTGCAGTAGAACAGCCAGGGTGTGCAGAAAACCTGGGCAGACCTCTGGGAATTACAAGGGCTCAGAGTTCAGATTCTAAGAGTGATCCTTGTTGGTCCAGAAGAACCCACTGCCGTGGAGTGTAGCCTTCTCAGTCCTGTGCCAATCAGGACATGCCTTCCATTGAGTGTCTTTATTTTTACCTTTTACCACCGTAAATATGTACTCAGAGTTTGAGGATGTCAGTGGATTGACCAAGGGACAAGTCTGGGGACCACTGTTCATTTGTGACTGATTATTCCAGGATGTCTTCCCTTGTGACCCATCCTCACCGGCACTGTGTGTTTCCCTTCTAGCCCAGGCTGCTGCTCAAATAGAAACAGCCCAGCGCTCCAGAGTGGATCACACAGCCCAGCTGCAGCAACTGTGCTTTCCAGGTCACACTGAAAAGCTTCATTAGTGGTATAACACGTCAAAACTAGCCACTTAAGAATGTAAACATCCCCGGAAACAGAACCAAGCCGGCATCTTGCCATCTGTTCCATGTGCCATTCGCTGTCCTCACCATGGGCACTGATTTCCATGCTCTCAGATGAGAGAAGCCTTCATCAGCTCCTTGTCCCCAAGTAGCACACATTGGCGATGTCAACAGCTTGCTCTGATGTGGGCGGGAGTGGGGGGAGGGCATGGCTCTGGCTCGGTTGGGAGAGTTGGCAGCAGCAGCTGGCATGGTGTAGGACCCACTTCCAAGCTCTGCTTCTCTCTCTCTTTATCACACACACTCACACACACACACACACACACACACACACACACACACACACACACGAAGCAAACTGTATCTCATTAACAAGGACACAAGTGTACAGCCATGTTTCCCATTTTTGCAGCCTAGGATAAGGGAATTCTGTCTCTCCTTTTCCCTCCTAACTCGTTTTACCCAGATCCTTACGACAGACGCAACTAGGGGAGCAGGGAGTGAAGCGACCCCACCTTCCCAGAACCCACTTTTTTGAGTTAGAGAAGATTTTACTTTCAATTCATCTGATCAGGAATATGTTCTTTATCCGTGTTCTACATTCATAAATGGTGGGATTACCCCAAACTTGAGCAGGGATCCCACATTTCTACCTCCACAAAGCACAGAGAAAGCTACCAAGAGTCTATTGGCCTCCACGCCAGCTAACACAGCTGAGCATGCAGGTTGCCTTTGTGAGGAATAGCCCCATGCACAGAGATCTCAGGAGCTGGTTTTGATTCTGGTGTTTGGTCTCCTGGGCTGTAGATGTTTTGGGGAGTCCTCACCCAGATGTGGCATAAAGACCTGTGGATTTCTCTAGTTCACATGAGTACTGAGTAATGGATAATGTCACTGGTCTGAGCATCCTTCCAAAAACAGGAGATAAAGTCATGTTCAGTCTGGCTCCAAGCAACTGTCCCTCCCTGGCCTTGGCCCACTCATATCTCAATGGCAGGATGACACCTACTGTAGTGGGTGGTGCTGTGCCATGCCCTGAAGCACCGCCCCTAGTGAGGCAGCTGCTAAGTACCTGCTCATTGGGCATGGCCCAGACGGGGACTTAAGACCTGGGATGCACGTACGTGTGCTCCTCTTTTCTCAACCTCATGGTCTTGTGCTGTGGGATGGTCTGTATGTCAAATGTGTTGCTCTGATTGGTCAATAAATAAAACACTGACTGGTCAGTGGCCAGTCAGGAAGTATAGGTGAGACTAACAGAGAGGAGAATTGAGAGAACAGGAAGGCAGAGAGACACTGCCAGCTGCCGCCATGACAAGCAGCATGCGAAGATGCTGGTAAGCCACGAGCCATGTGGCAAGGTATAGATTTATAGAAATGGGTTAATTTAAGATATAAGAACAGTTAGCAAGAAGCCTGAGCCATTAGGCCAAACAGTTTAAATAATATAAGCGTCTGTGTGTTTATTTTATAAGTGTGCTGTGGAACTGCCGGGGCTTGGTGGGACTCTCCAGCTACAGTCTTGGATACTGGTGTGGATCAGGGCAGAGCTCTCTGGAGAACAGTGCTGAACTGCAGCTCACATTTCTGGGATCCCTATTTCCTGTATTGTGAGTTTTGTGTATTGTGAGTTAACCCCCCGAATAAATTCCTATAATCATTAAGCTATTTCCTTGGATTGGTATCAATTTAATTGCATTACTCTACTTCCTCCATCAAATGGCTGTGTCCACAGTGGATCCTGTCACCAATATCCACACAGTTCTTTCTGCTACCTCCACTGCCAATGTCTGCCCAGGGTGGGCTGTTCTCCAAACTTGGCTGTGGGGACCTGTTAGTCCTTGGCTCACCTCCTTGCTTCCCTATGCAGCTGCGGTCCACATAGCACAAGACCTGTGTAAAACTACCAAGTATGCCCTGGCATCCTGACTGCATCTGTCTTACACTTCCTGAACGCTCACTCCCTCAGAAGGGAAGCATCCATCCTCACTGTCACCTCATGCCACAGCAGCTGCTGCACTGCACACCCCACCCCAGGCCACTTGCGTGTGCCCTCTTCTTTCAGGAGCTCTGCCCATAGTTGCTGTCCCTAATCTCACCGGTGTGCTTCCCTGTCCCGCTTTATGATCTCCCCAAACCCTGGGCTTTCTGGTTCCTCTTTCATTCGAGTCATGGAAAGAGAAACATGTCTCCACATATGGGTCACTGTGCAGACAGACCCATGAGCTTGGAGAAGAACCCACCCTCAGCAGGTTTGATAAATGAAGCTTCTACTCACCACATGGAGAAAGTGCCTATTTGGTTCATGAGCAGACAGTAGATACCAGGCATTTCCATGGAAAGCTGGTCCCTAGTCAATAACCACAGACCAAGGGCATGGTCTCAAGAGCCTCCTTGAAGGGGTAACTTTGGGACATAGCCCTTGGGTGAGTGGCTACAGTTCAGCTGAACTTGTCGGTGGGAGAGAGCAGTTGGAAGCAAGAAGAACATGTTGGCAAGCCCTGTGTGTTTGTGCACAGAGGGTGTGATAGTTTGTAGTAGTTGCCAACCTGATAGGATCTGGAACCTCCTGGCAGATGGGCCTTCAGGCATGCTCATGGAGGATTATCTTGATTACCCTAACTGAGGTGGGAAGAACCATCTACTATGGGTGGTACCATTTTCTGATGGTACCCTGGACTATATAAGTGGAGAAATGAAGCTGAGTGTGAGCATTCATCAGTATCTGCGTCCTGACTGGATACCGTGGGACTAGGTGCCTTTGGACGGAGGTGTCTAGGCCTTGCTTGTGTCTTGTGCCTTTGCCCATGGCTTCCTGGAAGACTGCATCAGTGGGGATGATCCCAGGCACACCAAAAGTGACACACAGAGTGGGGACTTCCTTGAGCGCTACAGTTACCTCCTCCACCCTCTGGTTCTGATACCTCATGCAGAATAAAGCTGTGTTTCGCACAGGCAATGCATTCATCGTACTTAAGCAGCTCCCAGATACAAGTGAACTTCATGTTGAGGTCATCTTGACCTTTGCAACTCTGGGAAGACACTAATGCCCACACCTTGGAGCACTGGAGACATGCATGGGATAATGTAATTAAAATTGTTATCACTTTACTTTGGTCAGCAACAAAATCAACACCCAACCAACAGACTGTCATTGCTATGTCACAACGTCTCAAACAAACCAAACGCGCATTTGTGTGTTAGTCCCCCCAAGATCCAAGTCACAGTCTCATACCCTGTGGGACATTAGCACACTGGACATACCACGCCTTCAAAATTCCCACCTGCTGACATGGCTCTCCAAGGTTGGAAGTAGAGCAGATGCAGAAACAACCAGAGTCTACAGGGACGGAACTGCTCATGTGCTGTGTGCCTCTCAGGCTCTCGGTCATCTCCTGATCACTGAGGTCAGCTGCAGGGAAGCTGACCACTTCATGGTGGTTTTCCCCATCACTTACGTATAATATTTTAACTTACAGTTATCACCAACTCAACAGTGTCATTTTAAAATAAGTGAAATTGTTAAGACATGAATACCTCAAGACACGAATTTACACCTTTTCCCTGTGGTATCAAAAATTCATCAAGGTTTTCCTTTATTATTTAGGTGTGTGAGGATTTGCCTGCTTCCTTGTTTGTGTGTGCACCAGATGTATGCAGTGCCTATGGAAGTCAGAAAAGGGTGAGAGATCCCCTGGACTGCAGTAACAGGCCACTGTGAACAACTGTGTAGGTGTTGGGAACAGAACTTGTGTCTTCTGCAAGAGCAGAAGTGTTCTTGAGTGCTGAGCCAACCCTCCATCTCCCAGTGATATTATTTTAAAATAAGTATATACTATGACATAAGCTCAGGGAGAGAGAAGCCAAACCCTGTGCCTGAAGGCCGCTTCACAAACCACCATTAAAAATAATTTTGTATGTCCCTTGAGATAGAGAACCAGCCTGCGTTCTCAAAGCTGTTCACAGAGCTGCACAGAAAGGTGAACCCTCCCCTTGTTGTATTTCGCTCTAGAAATGCCTCTATCCTCCTGTGTCCACAGGCAGTCCTGAGGCGGGCTGCACCTTTCCTATGGTGCTCTAGAAGGAAGACAGGGCTTGTTCTACTCAACCATGGAGTTAAAAAGTCCCACACCCAAAGCCAGGTGTTGAACACCTGACAGTTCCCAAGATGGGACGCCTACTACCTCCCACACATGAGTCTCGTTAGTCTAAAGCCTCAGCCCCACTGGCCTGTAGAAAAACCAGCTAGTCTTGAGACAGTGGCCTTTTGCCCTCCACCACCTTGCCTGGTGCTCAGGGATGAAGTGGTAGGCATCCCCATCACCCCTTCTACCCATGCCTGGTGCTCTGGAGTCCTCGTGTTTTCTCCCCTCCCAAGTCCTACGATGGTCTATGTGACTGCAAACCAGGTTATCGGTATGCTTTTGATCTGTGATAGGGATTGGTCTCTAATTATGTGATTAGCACACAGGCTACAGTGGGGAAGTAATACACAAACAGTTTGAAACAGAAAGTGTTATGGCTTCAGGGCAATGGGGCTGCTGCTTGGGCAAGCTATGGTTTCTATCATCTAAGTGCAGAGCGATCCTTGATCCTTGTGATGCAGACAGACATGCAACCAGGTGAAATCTGCAAGAACCTCCGTGGGTGGATGCTATCACCCACTTCCTCAGAGGGAAAGGACAGATGTGTCAACAGTGGATCAGCTGTTGGGATAATTATATTCAATAAGACGTGGCAGGCTCCATCCCAGTCTAGTTTTGGGTTCTCAGTGAACTCTCAGAGGGGGTCCTGCTGACACATAATTGTGCCTTAGAGCGAGAAGTGGGGAGCTCTGTCAGCTTAACTTACAGGAAGATTGGAAAGCGTGGAGGGTCTCAGCTGCAACCATTCCTTCAAACAGAACCTCAGGGGCAACATCAGCCTTGTAGGGGAATGCAAAAGAAAAGCAGGGACGTGAGCTTCCCTGTGCAGCCCCCCCCCTCCATCCCTCCTCCTCCTCCTCACACTATCCTTCACTCTACCTACCTCTCTATTGTAACTATAAACCCAGTATTTTGGTTCTGGTTCCAACAACTGAATATTTACTCAGAAACTAAGAAATGTTTTAAAAGGCTGAGCATAGGGCTTACTTACATGCTTGCTTTACAGATCTGGGACTTGAGTTTGATCTGCAGAACTCGCATTAAAAGCCAGCATAGCACACATTTGTAATTATGGTGTTGAAGAGGTGGAAAAGGAAAAGGCGATCCCTGGAGATCCCTGGCTAGCCACTCTAACCTGTTTGGTGATCTCCAGGCCAGAGAGAGATTCTGTGTCAAACCTTAAATAAAAGAGCTGGCGACATGGTTCAGCAGGCAAAAGCTTGCTGTGAAAGCTTCATCTGGGCCTGAGCCCCACTCAAGGGGAAGGAGAGAACCCACTCCCAAAAGTTGTTCTCTGACAAGCCATGACATGTGTGCACCCACAAGCGTGTGTGCACATATGCATGCACACGCATGCGCATGGGCACACGCGCTGAATAAATGTTTAAAAATTTTGAAGTTTGACACTGCCTGAGGAATGACGCCGTAGCTTCCCTTCCTCTTCTTCACTGAGTGCATGGCTCCTGAATTCTTTACTGTCATCTTGACGGCGGCCACAGCTCCTCTGCCTCGGTGGCCCTGTATCCTCCAACTGTAACTCAGAAAAACCTTCTCTGTCCTCGTTTCTTTTGTCAGATATTATTGTCACCACAATGAAAAACAGCAACTAAACTAGAAAAAAACGGCACCAAGAAGTGGGACCGCTGATGTCATCAGCCTGACTGTGGGGTTCACAGGCTCTGGAACTGATCTGAGGGAGGCATACGGAAGGGATTGGAGTGTTGGTAAAGCCCTCATATATAAGCACAGCTTATCACTGCGGTGGGAGTCTGAAGGACTAGAACACTGATAGAAACGTAGAAAGTGGAGGCCCTGAATTCATGATGTTTCAGAAGGAAACAAAGATATCATCAGGACCTGGGCTCGAGGTCACCCCTGTGATATTCTGGTGAAGAATCTGCTTCATTATACCATGCCCTGAGAACTTGAGTGAGGATGAATATAGGAGCAACGGACTGATGTGCTCAGTGAACTTTGAGAACAGTGAGCAGTATAGGTCCATTGTGAGAAAGAGCAAAAAAGTGCTGCAGAAAACCTACGTAAAACATGGAGTTGGTGAGGAAAGGACTGGGAAAGAGTTGACCTTGTCTGCTCACAAGGCAGATTTGGCAGTCCTATAAATGTTAGAGAGGTCAGAGACAACTGAGCAGAAACAACATGTTCCACCCTGGGACAACAAGAAAGGTGTCCCAAGGGTGAGATCCTGCCCCACGAAGGCTCCACTTGTGAAAACACAAGCTTATTTGAAAGGGGTGTCTGAACTGAGACTGTGGTTGGGGGGTTTCTCAAAAGCAACTGCCTGGGAAAGTGTCTCCCCAGGGTGAGCACACAGAGGATGATGTGATTATGGTCCAGGGTATACCAGCTATCTTCATCTGGCCACAGAACTTGACAGTGTCATCAACATTGTACTGGTTTTGTAGACATGAAAGACACAGGACTGAGGAGTCATGGAGTCTTGCATCAAGGTTCTGGAGAGCCACTTAGGACAGAAATTGAGTGACAGAAAAAGAGTCTGGGCAAAGAGGCCCTGAGAATCTAGCGTGAGAAGCTGTGATGGTGAGAGCTAGGTTGCAATGGGGAACCCATAGATGTTGAAAACGCCATCACCATGGGATGCCTATCTCCTAAAGCGGCAGGCATGTATTGGAGCTGCCCGAGAAAGAGGCCTGTGTGCTGCAGACAGCACAGATGGAAGAGGAGGGCTAATCAAGCTGGCCAGGCTCAGATGATTTCCCGAGGTCTAGGTGCCTGACATGGAGCTGCAGGTTTTGCATTCGCCTGATTGGGCTTTGTTCTTGCTTTGGTCCAATCTCTCCTTGCTGTGCCTCCATCCTCCCTCTTGGGACGGCAATGTTTACTGTGTATGACAGGAACATGGAACTTGCTTTGCATACAGGGGCTCAAAGTTAAGAGATTGCCTGAGTCTGAGGAGAAATTCTGAACTTACACCTTTGAACAATTTCGGGACTGTGAAAGGTGGTGGGGACTGTTGAAGTTGACGGGGTGCATTTTGTTTTATGAGATGATCATGAACGTATGTGGACAAGGGTGGAAAGGTGAAGGTTAGTTTTATTGTCAACTTGGGAGTATTAAAAAAGTCAGCATTGAAATGCTCATCCAGGCATATCTGTGAAGGGTTTTTTTTGACTAGGCCAAGACTCAGCCTACATAACTGTGGACCACATCATCCCATGGGCTGGCCTTTCAGGCTGAATAGCACTCATCTCTCTCTGTTTCCTGGCTGTGGTTGTTTGTGGTTGGCTGTCTCAGCCTCCTAATGAACTGTCTCCTCAAACTGTAAGGAGGAATAAACCTTCTTTTCTTAAGCTGGTTTTGTCTGGGGTTAGAAAAACATCATTAATACACCTAGCATGCTAAAAGGCCTATATTCCTTCAATCCCCAGTATCAAAATGAAACAAAATGAACAAACAAACAAACAAACAAAAAAACCCCATCTAGCTACAAAGCAGGATAAATACCAAATAACAAAACACACCACAGGGGCTGGAACAGTGGCTCAGCATTTAAGAGCCCTTGCTACTGCTGAAGAGGACTAGGGTTCAGTTTCCGGCACCCACACCGGCAGCTCCAGTGCCTCCTTCTTACCTCCACAGGCATCAGGCACACATGCAGTATGCAAGGTACTTACATACAGGCAAAACACTCATATAAAAATCAAAAATAAATAAACAAATATAAAGCAAACAACAACAACAAAATTCAAACTCCATATATAGGCATATCATGGTCAGTCCACAGAACTGAAGATAGGGAAAAATCTTCACAGGACAATAGAACAGAGAGAGGAAAATAAACTTGGAGAATGAAAGAATGGGGCAGGGCAGGAAAAGATGTGGGAAGAGGAGGGGGGCAAAGGGTAGGAGAAGAACCTCACGTTCTAGGGGTATAGTGAGTTATACCAGACTTCTGTCAGAAGCCAAGAGGCCGTGCCAGTAAGAAGTGAGAGTGAGCTGAGGTGTAGGAGATGGCAGAAGAGCAGACGACCCAGCCCAGAGCCCAGTGTGCAGCACAGTTGTGGTTTACAGAAGAAAAAAAAGTCTTCAACAGAATTGTGATTGATATATTGTGCACCCCAGTAAACTTATCTGGGGGTCAGAGAACAGAACAGCCACTATATTAAACATAGGTTTAGGCAGTGGTAGCACACACATTTAATCCTAGCATTCCAGAGGCAGAAATCCATCCCGAGCTCTGTGAGTTCAAGGCCACACTGGAAATAGCCAGGCATGGTGACACACGCCTTTAATCCCAGGAAATGATAGCAGGAAGCAGAAAAGTATATAAGGCATGAAAACCAGGAACTAGAGTGTAGCTAGAGTTTTCCTGCCTGGCCCACAGTCAGGACAAATCTCTCTCACCTGCCAGTCCCACAGCTGCTCAGACCCAACCAAGTAAACACAGAGACTTATATTGCTTACAAACTGTATGGCCGTGGCAGGCTTCTTGCTAACTGTCCTTATATCTTAAATTAATCCATTTCTATAAATCTATACCTTGCCATGGCTTGTGGCTTACCGGCATCTTTACATGCTGCTTATCCTGGCGGTGGCTGGCAGTGACTCCCTCCGCCTTCCTGTTCTTTTAATTCTCTCTGTTAGTCCCGCCTATACTTCCTGCCTAGCCACTGGCCAATCAGTGTTTCATTAGGAACACATTTGCCATACAGAACATCCCACAGCACTAGAGGCTTTCAAGCTTTGAGGCTTTTAGCAGTAGTTCAGCTGAGATCCATTCGGGTGAGGACTCAGAAGCTTTCAGTATGAAGATTCATGGAAACAGGATCCGATGAGAAGTTGGCAAGGTGAGGTTAGCTGTGGCTTGTTCTGCTTCTCTGATCTCTCAGAATTTACCCCAATACCTGGCTCTTGGGTTTTTTATTAATAAGACCCTTTAAGATTTGTGTTACACACAATGGAGCAGGAAGTTTCCTGCCAGCGGCTCCACACTTGTGAAGCATTCAGGTTCATTAGGGAGAAGGAAAATGATCCAGATCTGGAACCTAGGGCCCACAGGGAAAGAGGAAAGTACTCACCTGTGGCTAGAGTTTTCCTGCCTGGCCCACGGTCAGGATAAATCTCTTTCACCTGCCAGTCCCACAGCCGCTCAGACTCAACCAAGGAAACACAGAGACTTCTATTGCTTACAAACTGTATGGCCATGGCAGGCTTCTTACTAACTGTCCTTATATCTTAAGTTATCCATTTCCATAAATCTATACCTTGCCACATGGCTCGTGGCTTACCGGCATCTTTACATGCTGCTTGTCCTGGCGGTTGCTGGCAGGCAGGCAGTGACTCCTTCTGCCTTCCTGCTCTTTTAATTCTCTCTGTTAGTCCCGCCTACTTCCTGCCTAGCCACTGGCCAATCAGTGTTTTATTAGCAACACATTTGCCATACAGAACATCCCACAGCACTCACCTTCTTTCTCCGCATTGTTAAAAGGTGTGAGGGGGATCAGTGATGAGTAAGCATGTGAGTGAACATGTTGACCGCACACAGGAGGCCTCGAGACCCAGCATGTGGTCACAGAACTCCCACACCATCCCTGGAGCAGCAAGTCCATGCTAAAGTAGGGTTATTTAACAAAAGTGACCCTGAGCAAGGTCGGGATGGCAGGAAGTAGTTTTTAAATGATTAAGAGAGGAGCCAAAGTCTGACCATCTGAGGTACAGTGCCGCTCTCCTGGACACAGCAGGGAGGGCAGAGGAACAAAAGCCAAATATAGAGAGGGCTGCAAGAAAGGCCACCGGTCTACAGCATTCCCCACAGTATGCCACACTGCCCTTGAGCAGTGTGAGTGTACTAAGGGGAAGAAAGACTGTTTTCAAAATAAATAAGAAAAATCTCAAGTAAGTGGTGACCATAGGAAATCCACTTTAAATGTAAAGACTTAAATTGATATTAAAGAAATGGATTAAAATTCCACCCCCAATGCCACATAAACAAGATGTGCTGTGCACTTCTTTAATCTCAGCTCTAGGGAGGGCAGAAGGTTCAGACAGTCAAGGCCACTTTTTTAAATTATTACTATGTAGAGAGTTCAGAGCCAGTCTGAGATAAATGAGATTCTGTCTCAAAACAACAAAACAAATGCGACCTAAAAAAACTAATAAAACTTTTACATTTAAGTCCAACCCTTTAGGTGGGGAACCACACTGCGATATATAGAAATGTGAGTCATAGGGTGAGTGACATGCTATATGAAGTAGACTGTAGTGTCCTAGGTGCTATAGAATACATTATATAATGTGTGACTGATTAAATGCTGAATACAGCATGCAACATACCACGTAAAATAAAGTCGAATGTTACTATATATGTGTATCAGTAGTTTAAAAATATTTACTTTTTCATTTTTATTAATGTGTATGTGTGTCCCTGCATGAGTCTATGTGAACCCATATGTGTGCAGGTGCCCTTGGAGGCCAGAAGAGTGTGTCAGACCATACCAGAACTGGAGTTACAGGCAGCTGTCAGCCACCATGTGGTTGATGAGAATTGAACTAGGATCCTCTACAAGAGCAGCAAGTGATCACTGAGCCATCTCTCCAGCCCAATTGTCACTATTTTTTAATCACATGATTTTTCTTGGAGTTTTTGGTGTGGGTCATAATTTACGCATAACTACTGTCAACAGCTATTTTTAAAATCTCATTATGTAACACTGTTACAGGACTTCAACGTGCGCGTACTGCATGTGCAGGTGTTTGGGGGTATGCCCACACTCTCTGGGAGTTGCCCATCCTCAGCCAGCCTCTGTGCATCGCCCACCACGTTGACACACGCCGTAGGTGCCGCTGAGCTGATACTGTGTGGTGCCTGCAATTTTGTTCCTCTCACTTCAATCAGATATCCAGAGTATTGACAGGAGACCCGAACACGTGTTTCTCCTGTAGATTTTGACAGAGTGCTGTTATTTCCTGGAGGAGAACAGTTCAATTTCCTGGTTAGCTGCTCAGAATCTCATCCTGGGTAGGGGGACACCATCTCTGGGCTGCCCTGAGTGGGCCTTGAACCATAAGGATGTCTGATTGGGGAAGTGATTAAAACTGATCTTTCCACCCCAGACTTAATGTCAGAATGATTACCCATCTCTGTGTTCATGAAGTCTATATTGCATGCTGGGGTTAGTGATACAGAGATCTAATTAAAAGCTCCCAGTGTTTTTAACTCTTATGTGGCCAACTGAGATTGGTTGTGCAAAGCATACATGCTTTGAGCTTGCTTATCCAAGTCTGTCAGTCCGTGGGCATCACTGAGTGGTGCTTGGTGCTCTGGGAAGGGCATCAGTGCCCCTGAGGTGACAAGTCTGAGGCCAATGGCCCCTGTCTTGTGCTCTTGCTCTCCACAGCCTGGGGCAGTGTAGTGAATCTCATCTCTCTTTCCCTTAGTAGGACTGAATATCAGTGTGTCTGTCCATACTGGTCACTCAGGGCTTCTGCATTGTGGCCAAGCAGAATGTTACAAACTTCAGGCAGTTTCCCAAGGAATGGCCATGTCCTGTAAAATTTTAGGGAAGACCCACCACACCCCAGTCAAATGGATTTTCAACTATGAGAACAACCAGGTTGTTTCTACCTATAGCTTGCATCTGCACAGAGACCCAAGGTTGTCAGGACAGAATCATGTACCCTTGGGCATCTCCCACAGGACAGGGTGAGGACTGGATGAAGGGACTCTAGCCTGTTCAAGCATTACAAACATGGCTCCGGCAGGCCTTGCCCTTCCCCTGTTTCCTCTTCCATGCTAAGAACTGTTCAATTACATACCCAAAGCTAGCCACCAAGGTTTATTCCCTTATTTGAGGCTGACTACCAAGGTCCAGCTATCAAAGTATTGAAGTCCAGCAATCAAACAAACCCTTTTGGCTGACCCCGTTAACAGTCTCCGTTAAAATTAAACACATCATCCTAACATGGGGGTTCCCTTTATACCTTTATAAACTGCCATTTGCCCATCTCCTGCCTTTGTCCCTTAGTCACTGCCCTGTGTCCCTCTGGGAGGACTCCTTGGTGCTGAAGATTTGGTCTTGGGGAGTCTTGTGCTGTTATCAATCCCTTCACTAGAGCTATCATTTTTTTCCATGTGAATTTCAGCTCATTTTTGCATAAGCAACCCATCCGTAGGACTAGTGTCCTGAGGACATCTCAGGGCACTGAAACAGCTACTCCTGCTTAGGGGTTGGAAAAGATGATAGCGGGACCCCCTCCCCCCTCCCCCTTCCCGCCATACCCCTGAGAAGGGGAGCCACAAAGTATTGCCATTATTTGAAAGAGGTGCTGCCTGTAAGGACTTTGTTGCCCTCCATCCCTCTGCTCTCGAGCCCCCAGCCTAGAAACACTAGAGGTCTCTGCAGACACGGATGCATGAATCTCACCTAAGGAGGCAGTCGGCAGCCAGAGTGATCTTCCTTCCTCTGACCTTGACCTGACCTTGTTTTTTTACTTCATTTCCTGCTTTCACTATCTCCCTCCTTCTACTGTGGTCTGGGTACTCAAGGCTCCATCCAGGGTCCATGGAGAACACCTGATTTCTGTCACCATCCAGAAAAGGAGCAGCAAGCTCTTATGTCAAATGGGCAGCCAGATGGAAATGGCCACCACGGGCCCTCTGTGGCTTAAGTCAGATGGTGTCCGAGGGGCGAGCATCCCATACTACCCTCTCAGAGCTTGTGGCATTCTTGCCTAGGCTGCCGCTGGGCTTTGCATAGTACATATTTGGTACAAACCAACCTGCAAAGCCCAGTGCTCCTTGCCCCTCTGTACTTGTCTCCCAGGTGCACCAGCATACGCCCGTATGACTTGCAGATTTCTGAGACACTAAGAGCATATCTGACCAAGCCTTGGGACAGCTGAGCTCACTGCCCTGGGCTGATCTTGAGGGTTTTTGTCACAGGTTGGGGTCCTCTACACCTACCACAGATAAATCTAGGCTTCCCTCTGTCTCTCTGATTACAGGTTGATATATTTTCACTTTAGTGTTTTGACTTTTAGAACTATTTCACTTACAAAGAAACTGAAAACACATCACAAAGCCTCTAAGGATAACATAGGATGACACATGTCAGGATTGCTAGACGCTCCTCAGCTCTCTAATATTACAAACACGTTGAGAGTTTCTTTTCTCTACAATACTGCATTTTAAATGGCCATTTCTTATTTCCCTTTAGGGCTTTGACCAGCTGGATCCTATCTTCAGCCTTGGATTTAAACAACATTGCCAGTGAGGGCACTCTGAGAGAGGGGGTTCCTTTTGCATATGAAGTGGATGTGCAGGCTCTGTGGACTTTCTGGGGCTGTGGCTGTGGCTAGGTGGGGAGAGGCATTCCTCTGGGTTTGGCAGTTTAATTTCAATATAGGAAAATGCAAACGCAAAGCTGGTAGCTTCCGGAGTGTGACTTGAAACAGTACTAGCCATGTGACAACGCGTTTCATGGGGCTTTGAAGCTTGGCTGTTGTGTGACGATGTTTTTGGAGGGATTTGTGGGGACATACTTTTCAAGTCAGGAGCCACACCTGTGCTATCAGAGTTGCTGCCAGTTGTTAAATACGAAGCTGGTTAACAGCAATTTTCAAGTGACGTCTATATGTATTTCTAGGATGGCACACTCATTTTTTAATAGGAGCTTGGCGTCCCTGAGGATCACCTGGGCCTTAGGATCAGCACTAGCTCCATGTTCCATCCGCAGAGGCAGCCCTTCCTAGGGGAGTTCACTGTGCGGTCCATCTTCTTCACCTTCCCTTGCCATAGTCCAGCCACATCCTGAGCAGCTGTGTATGAGGACCAAGCCTATGGCTGGACTTGGGCCCTTTCACACTCTGATTATTAGCTTCAGAATGCCAAGCATGGGCCACCAAGACTGACACAAAACATACCTTGTGCCAGCACAGCCTGTGTGTGTCCGTGGTCTTGGTGTTGAGGTTTTAAATGTGCTGCAGTATAGTTTTCCCCTAAACTTGCTCTTCCATCTCTCAGCTCCCGGATGTGAGCACTCCCCTACGGGCCAGTGTGGAAGCTGGGACCCAGTACTTCCCTGAGGACACACTGCTGAGCGGGCGAGGCTCAGAGCAGTGGTGTGTCGTGTGGCTGTGAGTCAGTGGTTGGAGTGGGTTACAGTCACTTCCCTAAGTGCAAGGCAAACACTGAGCCAGGGACAAGCTCTCCTTGCTCCACCTCCTAGAGCTGTTCTGAGAGCCTGCTGTGGGGCCACTTGCCTTGCACTGTGCTGAGGCTGTGAGATGGGATTTTGAATATATTCCTCCTTTGTTGTGTGAGGCCCAGGAGCTAAGGGTTTTTAGCCTTCTGCCACTTGGTTTTCTTCTCAGATCTTGATGTATCTTTCTAGTCCCTATTCTCCTTCCACAACTCCCTTCTGGGTACTGTGATCTTGAAGTGTTTGTGGAAAAAGAAAGGTGATAATCAGCCTTCTATAAACACTTCCATGATGATGAGGGGCATAGTCCCTGCCTAAGTCAGACCACATGGCTCTCTCCAAATTTCATCTATTGGTTGGAGACGAGGCTTTAGGTTTCATGTCACAAGTTGTAGGAGACATAGATTTTACTTTATAGGATTAAAGTACAAAGTTTAAGCAAGTATAAGATTTTTAAGCCAATGGGTGATCTCAAATAAGGCAAGAATTAGGGAAGCCACAGCTGTGTTCATTTCAGCAGCTTTTATCAGAGGTGTGATTCCCTGACTTGTCTAGGGAAGAGCCCTGCTCATGGTGATGCTTATATACTAAGAATGTGAAGATAGGGAAGAATATTGAGGATGTCTCCTCTTGGTTGGGCCTCCTTTTTGCAGGATGTACACTGGATAGAGTTCAACCTTTAGGATCTCTGTGGTCTCTCTGATCAAGAGGAAAGTGACTCACCAGAGTTATGATCCTAGGGGCATTTGCAAAGTTTTCCAGGCTCTTGTGTCCGAGGACAATCAATATAACCAGAAATACGTGGTTAGAAAAGAAAAGAAAGTTTATGAAGAAACTGGGAAAACATTCCTGAGAATGGGAGTGGACTACTGAGCAGGAGAAGGTGTACTCCGGGGGGGGGGGGGGGGGGG
>CABHPP010136635.1:13363-35835 GCA_902168425.1 Peromyscus attwateri | reverse complement strand
AGAAAAGCCTCGACAGAGGGTAGGGAGGGTGGAGAATGGGGAAAGTACAGTAGCAGGGCAGTGGGTTGTGCAGGGGCTATGTGGGTCTGGGGTAGCTGAGGTGGAGGGTGGGGGTGGGGAAAGACTGCTAGTGAGGGACGGTGTGGCTGGTTAATGAAGTACTTGGTACATTTCCCCCACCCCAGCTGTCGTGATAACCTTCCTGGGGGGATTTGAGCAAACATCTATTCACCTCAGGGCACCAACAATGACTAAAGAAACCATTCCATTTTCGTCTCCCTGGGGGAACTGGTGGGCTTTTTTGAATTTAGGAGCATGGCTTGACTTGAGCAGTCGATTTACTGCAGGACAGGCCACTGCAGGACAGATGGCAACTCATACAATCATACTAGCTGCATCACTGCGGCTTGTGAATCATAAATTTCTGAGATTCCTGATTTTTAAAATTTTATTTTATTTTATTTTTTTGAGACAGGGTTTCTCTGTGTAACAGCCTTGGCTATCCTGGAACTGTAGACCAGGCTGTCCTGGAACTCACTCTGTAGACCAGGCTGGCCTTGAGCTCACAGAGATCCACCTCCCTCTGCCTCCCAAGTGCTGGGATTAAAGGTGTGTGTTGTCCGATGTTTCTCTCCTGCCTGCCAGTTCCCAAATAACCACTTAGAGGCTTAATATTATTTATAAATGATCAGCCAATAGCTCAGGCTTGTTACTAACTAGCTCTTACAACTTAGCCCATTTTTATTAATCTATGTGCCGCTCCGAGGCTTGTGGCATTTACCTCTATCCCATTTGTATGTCTGACTCATTCTCTCTCTGGTAGGTGACTCCCTGACTCTGCCCTTCTTCATCCCAGAATCCTCAGTTTGATTGTCCCACCTAACTTTATCCTGCCTTGCTATAGGCCAATTAGCTTCTTTATTAACCAATGAAAGTAATACATATTTACAGTGTACAGGGGATTATTCCACAGCAGGCATTGGTCACCATGCCCAGCTAGCTTCCTGATTTTTACAATTTTTTAAGACCTGGGTTTCTAAGCCTTTGACTCTAGGACGGAGTATTTCAATGAGGAGGAAGTAGACACATGACAGCAGACATCAGCCTAGACTCTGATTAGGGTTGAGTCTAAAATTATCCCTTCAAGGCTTGGCTGCCAGCTGACGGGTTTTGAGAGGTGACTGGGTCATGAGCACCCTAACTTCATCAGTGGCTTGATGGGTTAATAGCTGAATGGACTATTAGGAAATAGGGCCTGGCCAGAGGAAGTAGGTAGGTCCCTGGGATGTGGTGTGGTGTGTGTGCCTTTGTAGGGTATATCTTGATCTCAGCACTCCTGTTATAGGGCTCACAACTGCCTGTAACTCGAGCTCCCAACTCCCTCTTCTCTCATGGTACCTGCTTTCACACTTGCAGAGGACCTCCCCAACTCATAATTAAAAAAAAAAAAAAAAAAACAAAACTTAAAAAACCCCAAACATAATGATGGTTATAAATTAAGAATGTGTAAAGACACAAAAGGAAAAAATTAAGGAGGAATCTAATGGTTTCGTTCCTCAGTTATTTTGGGGAAATTTAGGGGGCAGATTGAGTTTTGTTCCATGTTAACATAAAATGACATATAAACAGTCACACGAAAACTATGAATACAAACACGGCACAATTGTATTCACGAGATAAAAAGGTTTTATTTCTTGTGTGTCTTTAGAGAGAAGAAGGTTGGTAAGTGGGGAGTGTCTAAGGCTGCAATGTATGCACAGAACTTCTCAGGCCAGCATCCACCACATCAGACCCATTGAGTGAGCTCAATGTTGTGTGGGATGACAGTGTCCTCAAAGCACGGAGGAGAATCTGTTACACAGAGAGACAGTGCCCTCTGTGAAGGGCTGGTGGTCAGCCCTGGGATCAGTCGTCATCCAGAGGTGTGGCCCCTGAGGGCTGCTTGGATGTGGTTAGTGAAGGTCCAGGAGTGAAGTGGCCAGCGATCTGAGTGTCTCCAATAAGAGCTCAGCTTCAGCATAGCTGCTGGCCAGTGAGCCAGAGGGGCTACCTCTGCCATCAGCAGGAGTCTCAGGAACAACAAAGGCTTGAGCTGCCAGCAGCAGTGTCTCAGGTTCTCTTTGGATTTACGATGGGGATGACATCACTTTGCCTTTTGTAGATGACTCTGTCTGGAAGTCAAGGTTGGTGCCACCTGGCCTGCGTAGGTTTCTGCTGCAAGGGAATCCGAGAACATCCTTTTTCTTAATCTTCAGGACATCAAGGACTCCAGACACTGTGGTTTTTCTTTTGCATTATGACAGGAATCAGGAACAATGCTAAACAGTACGGTGTGGACCCTTCCTTGGGCAGTGGAGAGCCGCGTTTTGATTTTCTCTCTGTCTGGTTTATTGGGAATGTTCAGTCCTATGATACAGTCCCTTACTTCAAGTCCTAGTTGTTCACCATCTAGAAGGCCATGTCCCATCAGCTGACTCTCTGAGGCCTGAGTTTCCTGGATTATTGAAAAGGTCTTAACACAGTCATTTGGGTCATTAAAGTTTAGGATTACTCGTTGTTCAGCAAAAAGCAAACAGAGGAGTAGCTTGGCATGGTGAAAGTTGTACCTGTCCCGAAGGCGGCAGGAAGGCCAGAGTCTATTGAGATGTGGGGGCTGAGTGGTGTGCAATTTGAGGTTTTTGGGAATCCCCATAAGAGAAGAGGAAATCAAGACAGGAGACAGATTTAGATATGAGCAGCCATGCCAGCTGCCCAGTGATGCTCTTGGGCCTTCAGAAAAGCCTCTTCGAGTTTACTTACATTGCTGAGGCTCGATGATTGGAAAAGAAACATGGATTCTAATTGTCCCTGAGTGGGGAGTGCTGTGGCATAGGAGTGGAAGAGTGGCTGGAAACTCCTTATGCGTTCTCCAAGACTCCATTTCCTCCTTTTTCTGTTTTCTTTATGTGGCCCCTATCCATGTATAAAATAATGATTGTGATTTCTTTCATATGTTAGTCTGGAGGTGGCTTTCTCCAGGCCCTACTCTGAGAGCTGTGGCCCTAAAAATCTTTTGGGGGAGCAGAAAGGTGATGACCAATTTTCTGTAACTGCTTCCATGTTGATGAGAGTGTAGTCTCTGCTTAAGAGGGACCACAAGATTCTCTACCCACTGGCTGGAGGGGGAGGGCATGGCTTTTCTATAAGAGGAGTCGGTTGGAACCCCTGAATTATGGGGAGTTCAGTTTGAAATTGTTACATGTCCTAGAAGATGCAAATGTTACAACTTTAGAAATATAAGAGTTAAGCAAGAGTAACATGATTATGCCAATGGATGATCCCAGAGGGGCTGGGAACCAGGAAGCCAGTTCCGTTTACTCTAGGAGAGCCATCTTATCCTTCAGTATCCTTCCGCTCAGACCACTTCCTTGTTTCTTACAGAATTGGTTCATCCACATGACAGTATTGTAGTTTACACATTTATCCTTTGGCCAGAGTTTTCCCACCCACTTTGTACTGAGGTCAGGCTATGTTACAGTGCCATATTAAGCTCGTTGCTTTGGGATTCTTGGGTTATACCTTACTCCTTGAGGATGCTTATAGCATGTGGTCCAAGGAATGCTAAATGAAGAGACACATATCAGGGCCATTGGGGCGGGCAGAAGCATCTGTCTCATCCGTTCTTAGAGTCCTGAAGATCTGATGGGCGGGAGAGCTCCTTCCTACTGTACTCAGACATCCCTCAGTGAGTCTGAGCATGGTCACAGGAGAAGCAGAGACCCTGGCTTGCTTTCCCAGCTCTTTGGCGCTTACTATTTCTCCTATTGGGATTTAGACCAATTGTTTTTTGCCTGCATTCCAGGGTCATGGAGCAAAATTCCTGAATTTTACTTTCTCGTGAGCATTCCCGAGGTTGTTTTTATCTCAGTGTGGTGAAGTCACTTTCCCAAGAATCTCTTAAAACTAAGTGAAAAAACAACACCTGAACTATTAGACTCTGTGGTTCAGAGGGCCAGCTTGCTTGCGTGAACAGCTTTGGTTTTTGGTCTTAAATCCATTCAGGTTAAAAGCGTAAATGAGTAAATTAAAGCTAAACGGGATGTCTTTAGCTGGGGAATTGTCTCCATGCCCTTGGGGATGGGGCTGTCTACAGTAAATGAACAGGGAGGAGACCAGAGCAGTTAGAGAATAACATGGCAGGAGTGGAGGTAAATAAACCATGGCGGTAAAGTGGAGGGATGTTCTCTTGTTAACTAACTAGGTGGCATCTGCAGTGCTGGGGAGTCTGGGAGCTGTGTCCGAGTTGGCCCCATTATCCAGGCAGGTGTGTGGAAGGTGGAAGGAAGATCCAGGCATAGAAACAAATGCTGATAGCACAGGAAAGCTGGGATGTGGTGGTGCTCTAGGGACCCAGCGGTGCTGAGGACTGTAAATAACCACATTGGGAGAGGGGAGTCTTCATCTTGTCTCTATCTATGGTTGGTGAGAATGTGGGCCATTTACTACCAGGAAGCCCACACATCTAGACTAAATGTGGTCCCTTACTGGCAGCTGCCATCTGAGCTTAAGTCTGGGCTCAGAGCTGCTGTTGATGTGTGCGCTTTTCCACCATGACATAGTTCAACTAGCATCAGTAGAATGGGGAAGAGCCCCACACATTCTAGTTGTGGAACGCCATAGCCCTGAAAAGGAAGGGGAAAGGAAGGAAAGAGAGAGAATCTGGTTCCCCCAAACCGTGATCAGATCTCCTGCAGGAATTTGCTCACCCCGTCTATATGCTCCAGGAAGGAAGGTTGTGTGAGTGCTGGCTGGTGGAAGGAGAGTCCAAGGGTGTGGGCAGGCCAGCTGCTGGCCAGCCTCACACTTTATCCTCCAAAGCTTGGCTAACTCCCCATCCCGCAGGAGAAAAGTTTGAGGCTCACCCCGGACCCAAACACTTAACCTGTGGCAGAGAGAGCAAGGACAGAAAGGAGGGTGAGGAGAAAGAGAGAGAGAGGTGCCCCTGAACTAACAGACAGTTTCCATTGCCCTGGGGAAGTGAAGAGGTGGGTGGTAGTGCAGGTAAGGAATGTGAAGTAAGAAATAGTACAGGGGTTGGAGAGATGGCTCCATGGCTAAGAGCTCTGGCTGCTTTTCCAGAGGACCTGGATCTGATTCCCAGCATCCACGACAGCTTCTGACCATCTGTAACTCCCGTCTCAGGGTTCTGACACCCTCTTCTCACCTGTGTAGGTACCAGTTACAAATACGGTGCACAGGCATGCACGAAGGCAAAATACTCACACACATAAAACAAACAAACAAACAAACAAACAAACAAACAAACAAACGCACGCACGGAAATGACACTTAGCTGACCCTACCTCCTAGCAGGCTGCTCATTAAATGTTGTTGGTGTGGGTCTGAGTCTCAGGACACCTGCTCGAGTTTTCAGGTCTTTTTCCAGTCCCCAGAGAAAGGGACCAGGGACACAAGGTTAGAAATAGAAATAGAAACAGCGACAGTTTACTAAGGGAAGCACTTCTGGGAGCGGGGGTGGCTCAGCGGACTGAGAGAAAAATGCACTGAAAAACAAGGGGTCAAGAGATTCACGTCCCTTCATAGGTCATTTACAGGGCATTCACCTTTCTTAGTTAGGATTTCTATTGCTGTGAAGAGACACCATGACCACGGCAACTCTTATAAAGGAAAACATTGAATTGAGGTGGCAGCTTACAGTTTTAGAGAATTAGTCAATTATCATTATGGTGGGAAGCATGGCAGTGTGCGGGCAGATGTGGTGCTGGCTACATCTTGATATGCAGCAACAGGAAGTGGGCGGACTCACTGGGCATGGCTTGAGCACAGATGAGGCCTCAAAGCCTGCTTTCCCAGTGACACACTTCCTCCAACAAGACCACACCTCCTAACAGTGCTACTCCCTTTGGGGCCATTGTCTTTCAAGCCACCACACCACCTTTCCCATATCTGTATGTGGTGGGCTTCCCCCAGGCATGCCGTATTTGCTGTCAGCTATAGGCAGGGAAGGGGTTTCAGTGAGAGACCCAGCCTCAAAAAATAAAGGTGGAGGATATCTCATGATACAGATTCCATGAGCTTTTTATCCACAGTGGGGCAGGACTTTGAGGTGATGTGATTATTCTGGGGTCACCCATGCTCCTAGGATTGCTGCCGTCTGCCATGGTTGTGGAGGAGGACCTCCTACAGTGGATATGACTGTTGATGAAGAGTCTCATAACTGTTTAGACTGCTGGGAACAAGTGACTGTTGAGGTGGCAGGGCTCCCCGGTGCTCAGCAAAGGATCATGGGCATATCATTTCTTCCGAGGTTTAGGGAACAAGAAGGGCCCGTGGTACTGGAAAGAATGTAAGCCCCAAAGGAGAGGGGTGGAGTGTTGCCTAGGATTCCCCCCATCCCTGTGTAAAACACAATGCCATCTTAGAATAGTCATTGATTTGGTAACTAGAACAGAACAATGGAGTGGTACCCAGGCCTGTGACAGTAACAGTGGAGCTGTTGACATCCCAGGAGTTGGGAGGAGTCTCAAGATTGCTCCCTGGATTCCAGCTGTCTACACTAGCCCAGCTGCAAATGACCTTGGGAGACGCTAGACTGTGTAAGAAGTGGAAGACTCGTAGAAAGTGATATGCCATGATGCAGCTTCCACGGGCTTGCCATCCATGATGGGGTGGGATGACGGTGTTGCAACAGTTTGGGGGCCACCCACACACCTATAGGCGATCCCTCACCTGTACTCTGTAAATAAACTCAGTAAACAAGCCCTCAGTAAGTTGGGCTTTGGTAAAAACATAAAGTGGAGGATGATTGTCAAGGACACCTGGTGTGAGCCTTTGGCTTACACACATACCCTCCACACACAAACACTCAGAGAAATTTCAGATGTTGTATGTACTTTGGAGCTCTTCTCCACTCCAAGCAGTTGTGATACCAATTGCATGCATAGTACTTTTTTTTTCTCCCACTTTTGCAGCTTGTCCTTTTTATACAAACTTAGCAAGTTATGGGTGTAGCTCAGTGGTAGACAGTTGCTCCAACACACATGAGGTCCTGGGTTCTATCTGCAGTACTGAAAAAAGTTACAGTTAAAGACAGTGAGTGGTTCCAAAGTCAAACCTATTAAGTGAATATTAATAAACCTGTTAATAAATTAGCTCTGTCTTAGGATCTGCTCTACCTCAGTCCCTCTATCCTGTTAGGTCTCAAACCCTGGGACAAATGGCTGAGGCTCCTATTTAACATATCAAAGCCGACCTGATCAGAAAAAAATGGGGCCAGTCTCAGAACCCCTGGGGAAGGATAATCCAAATAAGCTGGGATGCTGTACTCATGTAGGATCCTCCCAGGTGAAAGCAAAGAGATGGTGTGAATCTGAGCATAAGGGATGGTGAAGAAAGCATCCTTAGGTCTGGGTCAGTAAATGAGAAGTAGAGGAGGAAATCTGGAGAGGAAGAGCATAGGGGTTAGGGACCACCAGGTATGTAGGAATGACAGCCGCATTAGTAGTCCTGAGGTCCTGGATTAGGCTGTAAGAACCATCAGGCTTTAGTACAGGCAGGTGTAGATGTAACCGTCTTGTTAAATAAGAAACACAGAGCCAAATACAGAGTTAAAAGCCAAGAGGTCAGAGCAGTAGCTAAGAGCTGAGACTAAAAACCTCCTTACCCTTCCTGCCACTGCTGTCCTTTCCCTCAGCCAGAGGACTACTTCCTGTGTGTCTGTCCTTTTTATTGACTTTCTGTTCTGCCTTCTCATTGGTTGTAAAACCAACCACATGACCTCCTCATCACTGCCTGTCTGTACAGACCTCCAGGTCTTCTATGGTTGGTATTGAGATTAAAGGCCTGTGTCTCCATGCTGGCTGTATTCTTGAACACACAGAGATCCGCCTGGCTCTGCCTCCCAAGTGCTGGGATTAAAGGCGTGCACCACCACCGCCCAGCTTCTGCTATGGCTTTCTATTAGCTCTGACCCCCAGGCAACTTTATTTATTAACATACAAATCACATTTCAGTACAAATAAAATATCACCATAGGCAGGATAGGAGTGTTATAGGGTGAGAGAGCTTGCTTGAGAATAGCTGTATCAAGGAGTGCTGTCTGACAGGTTTTAAGTCCTGTATGTTTTAGAGGCATATGGTATTGAGAGTGACACGGGTAAGAGGTAGGGTCCCTGAGTAGGACATTAAGAGGAGGAGGATGTGAGGCCACTGAGCGAGGGGAAGTATCCCACACTTTTGGGCTAACAAGGGAGTCTGGTAGGGGGTAGGGCAAAGCATTAATGAGTAAGGGGCTCTTCAGAGGCTAGGAGAAGAGGAAAAATTCCCAGGGAGTTGATTGAAAAGAAAAGGAAAAGTGTTACTTAACCATGATATCTCTGCCCAATAATGGGGTTGGGCCACCAGGTCTGTTGAGGAAGGGATGAGCTATCAGGTGGCCCTGGAGTGAGCAGAGGAGGGTTATATAGCCCTTGACTGGTGGGGCTGACCCTCAACACCTACCACAGAGATCTGAGGAGGATAAGTTTCACCTGAGTAAGCAGGAAGTAGTGACCAAGAAATTCCTGAATCTATTAAGAATGATAGAGACTTACAGGTTACCTGAAATCAAGATTACCGTGGAGGAATTACCCTCTGCGCTGGGGGCAGAGGTTCCAGGGCACCATCAGTCTTTGGCTGCCAGGCCCAGAAGATCCAGCAAGACTTTCCTGTGGAGGAGGAACCCGGGGGACTGGCCTACCTCGTCTAGGTAAAGTGGGGCAATCAATTCCCCAGTGTCCTGCTTGTCCACAGTTTGGACAGGGTCCTAGTGGCAGGGAGGTGAAGGGCAGATTTTCACCCAGTGGTCGGCTTTGCCACGTTTGAAGCAAGCTCCAGGTGGAGCTCTTCAGGGCCCCATCATCTGTGGAGGAGGGGATCTTCAGGCAGCTGACAGGGGCTGGCGCTGCTCTCTGTCGTGAGCAGCTTTGTCTTTTCCTGCCCCTCGCTTAGATGCCATATTCAACAGATATCTCTGGGGAGTTTGAGCGCTGCCATCCAGCCTTTCCAGTTTCTTTCTAATAACAGGAGCTGACTGGCAGAGAAAGTAGGAGTTGAGGCCAAGCATGCCCTCTTAAAAATTAGGATCTAGCTCTGCGTACTGAAGGAGGGCCTCTGTAAGTTGGGTGAGGAGCTTGGCAGAATTTTCATCCAGCCTCTGGGTGACCTCCTTCAATTTATCAGAATTAATTACCTTGTGACAGGCTCTTTGAAGGCCAGCCAGGAGGCAAAGAAACATTTTGCCTTCGGCTACCCTGTCCGGGGACTGATTCTCCGAATTAACCTGGTACTCTCAGTGGGAGTCTGTCCAGGGAGCTGAGTCTGTGGGGGAATCTCATCTGTGTGGGTTTGAACAGCCAACCAGACCCTCTCTCTCCTTTTCCTCAGGGGTAAGAGTAGAGGAAAGGATAATATAGAGGTCTTACCAGGGGAGGCCATAGGTTTGAGTAAGGCCCCTGAACTCTTTGATGACATTAGAAGGGTTGGCCGAGAAAGAACCAGGGCACCTTTCTACCTGGGAGAGGTCAGCCATAGAAAAAGGGACATGTACACGGAGGAGGCCATTAGGACCTGCCACTTCCCTTAGTGGGTAAGGCCATCAGTGTGGGAGCAGTGTGAGCTTTGGGAGGTGATGAGGAGAGTGTAGTTGAGATGAGTTAGGATGGGGGCGGGGAACCAGCTCAGAGGGTGCAGGAGAATGAGGCTGAGGAAGAGCGTTAGGCTGAAGAGGTGTCGGGATGTGGCCGCATCCTCTCTCTATATCGAGGTCAAAAAGAGTGGAAGCAGAGGGCTCTGGGTCCTGGTCAGCTGCAGGAGGGGGTCTGCCTTTTGGCAAGAGAACCCGGTGAACACAGCATGAGGTACAGAGGGAAGAGTGAGGACAGAGAGTGAAGAAAGCTCGCACACAGGTGGGTTCAGACCATTTGCCCACGTGTTGGCACCGTTTGTCAAGATCAGTGAGGATTTGGTAGGCAAATTGTCATCCCTTGGGCAGAGAGACCGAGTGTCGAGTTTATGCCGTGGCCAGGCTGTGTGGCAATAGAGAATGGAGCAGCGAGGCTTTATGACGTCACTAAATCTGAGGGTGTGTGGAGACTTGAGTAGACCAGCGAGTGGAGTCGAGGGCTTCGGTTTTGAGTGGGAGTCGCCCACGGTCAGAGAGTGTGAGGAGTAGAGCAGGGTGCTGGCGGTGGGGGAGCTCCCTCTGCAAAGGGAGTAGAGGTGGGTAAGTGTGGTGACAAGAATTTCAATCTGGGGCCCCAAAGGGCAGAGCTGAGAGATGCCCAGGTGGTGGGCGCCCCGAAGGGTGCAGCAGGCTCCAGGAGCCAGGGAGAGGACACTTACCAAGTAGGAGAGACGGATGGTTAGGACAGGTGGAGGAGCCAAACCCTCGGATTCGGAGTCAGATACGCTGGGGGGCAGAAGCCTGCACTGGCAAGTGAGCCATGTCCAGGAGGGAAAAACTGGCGGTTTGGTTCAGCTAGGAGAGGCCAAGCCCCTTGAAAGGGGAGCTCATTTATGCCTCTCCTGGGTTTCTGCACCCGATGAATGAAAAAGAGAAATAAACAGGAAGGACCAGCCTGCTCCCAGATACGGTGGAGGAGAGAGTTTGTTGTAGAGAAAAGGGAGAGCACAGCCAGAGGCAGAGACATCGGGGAGAGTCCAGAGTGGACATGACCCTGAGCCACGTGAGGAGAGGGGGGAGGGGAAGGCAGAAGGGAGAGAGGGGAACCAGGTGCAGCAGCCAGAAGCGCAGAAGGTGAAAGGGGTGGGTAACCAAAATGGCTGGATTATATAGGGAAGAGCCTTTTGGGGAAGGCATCCCAGCCCCTGGGCTGGAGAGTTGGGGGGCGGGTAAGGGACAGGGTACCCCAGCCATAACCTGTAACAGGTAAGAACTGAGGGATGCTGGGAGAACCTGGTGGCCAAGTCCGCCTTGATAGGTTAACTAGGCACCTCATGATTTGTCTCAGGGTTTGAGACTTAACATATCTCTTTATAGGTAACTCTTTAGTTTGTTTTGTGGTTATTTTGTTTTGTTTTACTAAAGAGAAGATATATATTCTTTTTATCCTTCTCTTTCTTGGAAAAAACGGGAGCATCCTGTTCATCTTGTTCTTTAATTAAAAAAATTACTTATTTTATGCTTGTGTGTTTGTGTGTGGGGGGTGTGTGTGGAGGGTGGGGGTGGAGAAGGGCTGGAGGTGTGCCATGGCACATACATGTGGAGGTCAGAGGACAATCTGTGGGAGTCAGTCCTCTCCTTCCACCATGTGGGTTCTGGGGATTGAACTCAGGCCGCCAGGCCTGGCTTCAGGCATCTTTACCTGCCGAGCCATTTTGCTGGCTCCCATCTTGTTCTTTCTACTTGATAATATTTCTTGGAGAATACAGTGGTTTATGAAGACAGCCTCGTTTCTTCATTTCTTTACTCAGTTACACAGTGTTTTGTTGCTTAATTTACTTAGTCCCTTACCAATGGGTACTTGGGTTGTTTCCTGAATTTGCTACTACACAAGGTCCTGCCTTGTGCGTGTTTTTCTTTTTTTTTCTTTTCTTTTTTTTTTTTTTTTTTTTTTTTTTAACTCGTGGGACTAGATAAATTGTTGGCCAAAGTGTAGATGCGTATGTAAATTTGCTAAACATGGGCCGAATTTCTCTAAGGATCATACCATTCTGTAGTCCCTCCGGCAGCGTACAAAAGGGTCCTTGGCCTGTAGCGGAATGAGCATATTGTCAAACTCTCAGACAAGCTAAAAGGTATTTTACTGTATGTAGTTTCAATTTGTATTTCTCTGAATAAGAGCAAGGCAAACACTGCATTTTGTTTTTTACAAAATTGAGAGTATTTGTATTTATTTTATGTAAACTATTCATTTTTTCAGCTTCCCCCTTTTTATAGGACTGTTGTTATTTTTTTTCTCTTTGACTTTTAGAAATCCTTTAGTGTTGGGGAAAATAAATAACTGTCCCTATATCGCTACAAATATTTTCCCTGTTATTTCTTCTATTTTTCTGCTTTGTGTACTAAGATTATATGTGGAATATATGTGTTAACAGTTAAATTTATCTGCCTTTTCTTACTCCAGGGTCCCAGAAGAACTTGCCCCCCACCCCTCTTCTTCTGTACTGGCTGGGTCAAGCTAGAGTCATCAGAGAGGAAGAAGCCTCAGTTGAGGAAATGCCTCCATGGGATCCAGCTGTAAGGCATTTTCTCAATTAGAGATCAATGGGGGAGAACCCAGCCCATGTTGGGTGGTGTCATCCCTGGCCTTGTAATCCTGGGTTCTATAAGAAAGCAGGCTGAGCAAGCCACAGGTAGCCAGTAAGCAGCACCCTTCCGTGGCCTCTGCATCAGCTCCTGTGTCCAGGTTCCTGCCCTGCTTGAGTTCCTGTCCTGACTTTCTTTTGATGATGAACAGCAATGTAAAAGTGTAAGCTGAATAAACCCTTTCCTCCACAACTTGCTTTTTGCAGCAATAGAAACCCTAACTAAGACTTTTTTTTTGAGACAGGGTCTCACTGTGTATCTCTGGCTGTATTGAATTCACTCTGTAGACCAAGCTGGCTTGAACTCACAGAGATCACCTGCCTCTGCCTCCCAAGTGCTAGTATTAAAGGCATGGGCCACCATGCCTAGCCTCTGCCCATGCTCTCTTTGAGTACTTACTTACTTCATTTTAGATGAGTAGGTTCACAATCCATTCAGAATTTATCCCACTGTGTGGATGGGAGTGGCTCCAGTCCCCCACCTCCATGTCATCCATGTAGTGGCCTCTGCGATTGTGGTTTAGACACTAACAAGGTGACAGGAACAGTTTCTGATGGGTGTCCCATGACTTCAGGTTCAGGGAATCAAGGACGAAGTCACTGAATCCAACTGAGGCAGACTATAGGGACAGGTTCATTTTAATCCATGGTATCATGATTCTTTTCATCTAGCTCAGTTCATTTTATTCATTTTGTAGGCAAATTAACCAGTGAATCAAAAAATAATCTCTCACTATGCATGATTAAAGCGGTCATCAATATATGGCACCATCTAGCATCTGTTCATCCTTCTGGCAAAGCGGTACCCCAAATTTCCTTTGAGAACCTTCCTGGCTAGGTGCTCAGCCCTTATGGTTTGGGTGGGAGGAGACAGCCCTGTGTGTTGTTTTCCAACTGCTCAAGTCATAGTCGGTTTTTAGTGTCATGAGTTCAGGATGGACCTTGTGTCTCAACTGCACCCAAGGAGACTTGACAGCCGGATTCTGACAGAAAGGCAGGGATGCTCAGGTGGCCTCTAGAACCCCCCACAGGGAGGTCAAAGATGAGCTGAGAGACGGAAAGAACCGAGTCTTTGGATGCATGAACCCACCAGGCTCCACCGGAAGGCAGCCTCTCCCTACTCCTACTCACCCATATGACCTAATGTTTGGTTTCTATTTTTGGTCACTTGCAGTTAAGAAAGCCCTTCTGTTTGTTTGCTTTAGACGTAGTCTCCCCGGTTGCCCAGGGTAGCTTTAAACTTCCAGTTCTCCTTTCTCAGTCTCTGAGTGACAGAAATATTGATGTGCCCCGCTAGACCCGGCTAAGAGAGCCTTAAGTGAAGCAATAATCATTACTAAATTTACCTTATATTCTAGTTTTTAGACATTTAAAGTTTTTTATTGTCTTTGAGAATTTCATACACTGTGTTCTGATTATATTCAGGCCCCTTCCCTAACTCGTCCCAGATAGTTCCCTACCTCCCTGCCTATCCAGCTTCAGGTTATCACTCTTTCTCCCTTCTTCCTTCTCTCTCTTTAAAAACAGAAAGACAAACCAAACCATGGAGTCCAGTTTATGTTGGGCAACTACTCCTGGGCATGAGGCCAGCCCTGGAGTGTGGTCAGCATACTGGGTGTTACTCCATTTTCACTCACTCAGCAGCAATCAAATGCCAATAGCTACTCAGCTAGGGGAGGGACTTCTCATCTCTGTCTCCTCTAAGGTCTCGCCAGACCTGAGGTAGAGACTGTAATGGAATTCAGTCAGAATCGCACAGTTTCACACTGGGCTGGCTTCTTCCCCCTGGAGAGATCATGCTTGTAAACCAGCATGGGTAACACCACCGCCACTTTGAAGACAAAGCAAGAAGAGAGGCCAGCTGGTTTCCCTCAAGTTCAATCCATGTTCTTAAGTTCCACACTCCCGGAGGTCAGACTGTTGTACCCACCGCAGAGACTGATAAATTGCCTCACCCAAGCCTGTGCTCACTGACACACCTAGGCGAGAGTTTGAACCACACCGAATGCTCCTCATGCTCATTTTGTCCATACCACAGGTGAGGAGGGTGGAGTCAGAGAGAGAAAAGCTCTACCCAGAGGCCTCAGCTGAATCCAGCAGCAAGCTCTGCCCCTTTGAGAGGGAGGGCTGTCCAGTCCCAGGGCCAGTTTCACAGCTGATCAGCTAATCTGGGTATGTTTGGGCAAATCACTCCAGCCCTCCGAGTCTCAGGCTTTTGACTCCTGTTATTTACACAAGGTCAGTTCTCTGAGTACCTGTAGGTCCCGTATGTAAGTGATCTGGAGACTCTGACCAGAAGATGTGCTGTCTCTTGTGGAGCTGAGCTGCAAGGCCATCTCAGAAAGCCTGTTTGGAGGCCCTTGGTGAGGAATAGGACTTGGTACATTCGGGGTTCACTACTCATCCTTACCAACAAGATTTACTTGCGTGTTCTCAGACTGTGAAGGTTTTCAAACAGGTGCTATTTCTCCTGGTGACAGGTTGAAGTTGAATGATTGGCTTAAGGTCATCCAAATAAGCAGAGGGAAGATCTCACACCTGAGTTCAGTGACATCAAGTTCAGGCCTGTCACGGGTCCTTCTGAGACTCACTAAGGATGCCCCATCAGTGCTGAGTGGCTGGTCATCCTAAGGTCCTCTGGCTAGGCCACCTTGAAACCGTCTTGTGGTGACCCAACTGGTGAGGGCGCTGGAGACCTAGGTTTTCTAGAACTTTCTTTGTGGGCAGTGAGTCAGGTATTCCGGGCAGAGGTGGGGTGCTTCAGCAAGATTTCATGACCAATTCTCTTGGGAAGCAAAAGAAGGCAATCGACACATTGTCTGTTTTGATGGGCCATGAGTAGCCTTCCGGGCATTGTGCTCCCAGCATGCCCCGGTCATGAACACAGAGACCAGAATTCCTTTGAAGTAATACAACACCCCGTACTTCCTCCAGCATTCCGGGGAAGCTCCTGAGTAACCATGCAGCCGGGAGTCTCCCAGACGCCCGCCTTCCACCTCCTTATGTCTGTCTGCCGCAGGAAGGGATGGCCCTTCAGGGCTTGGGAGGCCTCGGCCACAGCCCTATCATGAATGACATATGTTTTCTTGATAGTTCCCTGACATAGATGCCCTGGTCATTACCTTCTCCTCATTAATATGCAGGAAACAGATACCCAGAGGAGACCAGTAACTCACCCTGGGCATTTCAGCAGGCCACAGCAGAGCCGGGCGTCACACTGCCTCATCAGAGGCTGGGGTCTGTGGACACTGTCCTCCTTACATAAGCCAGGAGGCTTTGCACTTCCAGGTGGGAAGGATGAAATAGCTACGCATTTGATTAGCTTAAAAAAAGAAAACCTTTCTTATTTTAGAGGACAAATTGGATCCATGGAGTCTTAACACAGTACAAAGAATCTCCGTGTTCTGTGCATCTGCCCTCCCTAGCTTTCCATAGCTGTCATCCATTCACTTCATGTCAGTGCTAGCGAACAAGTATTAATCCGTTCTTCTCAACTGTTACTTTTTTCTCTGTCTCCCCAGCTCAGCTTCCCCTCTTCCTAATGGCCCTTTTCCATTCTAGCATCCATCCGGGTATATGTCACATTCAGTCATGGTGCCTCCTTAGACTGACTGCCCTTGGTTGTGACAGTTTCCTAGACATTCCTTGACAGTGTTGAGGAATACTGGCAGGAGATTCATGCTTCAGATGTTGGGGAAAGGCACAGACATGAAGTACCACTCTGCTCTCATCCTATTTGAGGGCATATAGGGTCAACCCCACTCATGGCTGCTGAGGGTGACCTTGATTGCCTGGTTGAGGTGATGCTTGTCATGCGTTCTTATTATAAAGTCCCTTGTCAGCCTTGCACAGCACCCCTTTAATCCCAGCACTCTGGAGGCAGAGGCAGGTGGATCTCCTGGAGTTCGAGGCCAGCCTGGTCTGCAAAGCAAGTTACAGGACAGTCAGGGTTGTTACACAGAGAAACCCTGTCTCAAAAAAAAACAAAGCAAGATTGTGGTGGCACACACCAATGGGATTTGCTGAAGGAGGTAGAGGGAGAAGGATCACAAATTCAAACAAAACAAAAAAGGTCACTGTCCATGCTGTACTCAAGAGTTGTTTTTGAGCATTAAGAAGGGATTGAAAATTCTCCTGAAGCTGGGAAAGGGGAGTCAGAGAAGAGTAGGGTGGTGGCTGGTATCCTGGCATCAGAAACACATTTGTGTCTGACCAGGAGAAGCTGGTGGCTTTGGTGGTACTGTTCAGCGTCCTGGTGGGAGCAGCCAGAAAGCATGTGGCCTACAGGCTATGGTTTATTGATCCTTGCTAATAGATGAACCAAATGTAAATTGCATGGCACACCTTCCCAGATTCCAGACTCCAGAGTAGACCTTGACTCTACTCCAGGAATGCAGGCTTGACGGATGGCAAGGTGAGCCGTGTGGCCCAGGTGCATGAAGATGTTATTGAAAGCTTTGTGGGATGTTGGCATCACAGGCTCTTCATCATTATGTTCTTCACAGTGTCTCTCTGTTGACCAGCCTCCCTCTGTGAGGGCTTCTGAGGCCCCAGCTTCTTCAATTCTTGTCTCCTGGTTTTCTTCCTTTCTCACGGACTCCTGTTCTAGGTGGAGTGAGCCAGGACCATAGGGAGCCCCTCAATGAGCTCTGGAGGGAGCTGAGAGGCCACATCATGAACTCTGTGTGCCTGGCTGCCTGGCTGCCTGGCTGGCCCGGTGGGGGATGAGGGGTGAGGGGTACTGAGGCAGAGTGGGAGTTCTGGAAACTGTGGGAAGATCATGGAGGAATTCCATGTCCCAGGCAGGAATCTGGGAAACAACTTGTTCCTAAGGGGCCTCAGAGTTGAGAAACATTGAGAAAGGAAGCTCTTGTGTAAATACAGGAGATGCTGTTGGCATGTATGAGCTGCCTGTGTGCACGCACTTATGGCCAGTGCCTGTACATATTCGGAGGCAGTGGGGGCAGAGCAATGGTCCCCATCCTTGACAGTATCACAAGAAATAGGGACCCAGGCTGAAACCTCTGGTCAAGTCCTGACCACTGTGGTCCAAGCAGGTGACTGGGGCCCAGGTCTTTAACCTCTGGAATACACACTTTCCTCTTTAAAACTTTTCTTTAGATTTATTTATTTTATTATTTTATGTGTATGAGTGTTTTGCCTACATGTACATATGTGCACCACGTGTACTTCCTGCCTGCAGAGCTAAGAAGAGACATTGGATCTTGGAACTGGAGTCACAGATGGTTGTGCGCCACCATGTAGGTAGCGGGATTTGAACCTGGGTCCTCTACAAAAGCATCAAGTGCTCTTAACCACTGAGCCTTCTCTCCAGCCCCACTTTCCTCCTCTGTGAAGCGAGAAGATCAGTATCTGTCCCGGCAAGCTGGGATCATTTGCCCAGTGCTTCCCACGTGTCGGGGACCGCTCCAGGGGCTTTCGGTGAACGTTCTAGCCTCACCACGCACAGACCCCGCATTTGCTGATTTGTCTATTTAACAAAATGTATGCATAAGGCTCAGATCAACTCATGGTGCTCCCATGGCCATCCTTGAAAATGCACAGAGTAGAGAGAGCCAAAGCTTGGGACCCGAGTCTCCCAGCTGAGCCTGACAAGGCAGTATCCCACCTCCCTGTCGCCACTTAATTTAAACAAGGCTCTTCTTGAAAATACGTTTTGTGAGGACTCATTTATTTTTGTGTTTTTGTTGTTGTTGCTATTTTGGTGTTTAAATTGGTCCTAAGTACAGTGGTGGGGTGTACAGGACAGTTGTGATGTGGTAGATTAGCCTTGTTCGGACATGAGCTGTGGTGCCATTGGCTGTGGGTTCAAGGTTGATGAGTCAATAACTTCTACCAAGTATAGTGTCCTTAAACAGAAGCACATAAGACAAGCTTATGTATTGATCAGTTGATGAAGATGTGAGTAGAGGCTTGGGGGAAGCTAACCTTGAGTTTTCCCTAGGAACAATGGCTCCATATTAACTAACTCAGTGTTCACAGCAATTCTAGAAGACAATCACTGTGAACAGTGAGAATCAACTGTATTAACTATTATGTAAACACAACCATAGTGGCTCAGTACTTTGACCCACTGTCATCTGTGTTCTACTGATGTGACCACTGAGGTGCAGAAGTCCAGAAGCAGCCTGGGTTTGCAATGCAGCGGTCACATCTCTTGTTGTACACACACTCTCAGAGATGTCCCCCTCTGGAGTGGGACTGGCTTGATCTTTCTAGTAGAACTGAAGCTCAGATGATAAGATACTTTGGGACTCACCAAGGGCAGGGTCATGAGGGATGATGCTAAAAGCACCTGCAACTGTGTAGTTTAAACATCTGTCAATCACCTGCCAATCATCACATCACCTGCCAGTCACCACAGATCACCTGCCTATTACCACAGATCACCTCTCTAACCATAGATCACCTGCCAATCACCATAGACCACCTGTCTATTACCACAGATCACCCTTGCTCCCCGACCTGCTGACAATTCTGTCACTGAGCTTCCTGGGATGAAGTCTTTATTTCTCAGGCTCCTTTATAGCCAGAGTGAATTTGTAACCAAGTTGTGGTCAACGGGAAGTGATCGGAAATGACAGACGCACGTTCTTAAGGATGGAGGCTCCTTCCTGTCCCCTGGTCTAGATTCAATCTATGGCTCTCTATTTCTCTCTCTCTTTTAGGAAACCAAAGCACAGTGTAATCTGAGACCGTGTAAGATAAATGATGCTTGTGTATCAACTTTGTATGTGGCGTTGTGTGGGCTACCTGTGCAGAGAGAATCACACAAGGGAGGAGTGTGGTCTGTATCATGGCACCATGGTTATTTGGTAAGCCTCTTCTGCACTGAAATCTACAGCCTAACTGCTAAGGTTTTAATGTCATTTGTCCCCTAATAGTTCATGTGTTGGAAGCTTGCATGTCTGTAACGTGACAGCAAGAAGTGGTGGAACCTTAAGAGGTGGGGGCCTCACAGAAGGTGGTGAGTCACCGTGGGCAAGCACTTATGTGGAACTAGTACAGTTCTTAGGGGACCCTAGTTAGTTCCCAAGAGACGACTGCGACAGTCCCTGGATTCTCCGTCTACCCCAGCTCCCGCTTGTTCTCTTTCATTGTTTGAGACAGCGTCTTACATTGGCTAACCTGGAACTTACTAATGAGTTCAGGCTGGCCCTCACATCCTGTCTCAACCTAAATGCTGGGATTACATGCATGAGCCCTCACACCTAGCCTGGCTTCTTGTCTCTTCATGTGCTACCTCTCCGGCATGTGCCCTCACGTGCCATGATGAGACACATCTAAGGGTGATCTCGCCAGAGGCAGAGACAACACACCCACCTCATCTTAGACTTTCAGATCTGGGAACCCAATAGTCTCTGTTCTTTGTGGAGGACCCAGCTGAAGGCATTTGATATATAAGTGAAAAATGGGTAACACTAATCCTAAGTGAAGGGTAGTGAGCTGTGAGTGATCAAGCCCTTCTCAGCTGGCCAGTTACCAGCACCAGGCTTTTGTTCAAGGATGGAAGTGATAACTGGGGAATGGGGAAGGCAGGTGGGTGTGACAATGTCCTTGAGAAAGAAGGTCACCAGACCTCAAAGATCCACTGCAATGGGTCAGTCCTCAAGACCTCATGGGAGGAGGTAGGGCCTTAGGAATACCATGACATAAAAATGCTTTCTTCAGCAGGTTAAGGCTCCTCCCGCCAAGCCTCAAGACCTGAGTTCGATCCCTGGGATCTACATGGTGGAAGCAGAGCAGTGACTCTCATGGGTTTCCTCTGACCTCATATGCATGCCGTACTCACCAGCCCCATGCTGCTGACAAAATAAATAAATGTAAAAAATATTTTTTCTTTCTATGTCCTAATTCCTCCACATCACCCTCTTTCCTTTGCTTGCTTGCTTTCTTCCTGATCCTAGCTGCTGGGGAGCCTGAGGCAGGGGGATTGTTCAGGCCTTGGACATTTAAGGCCAGCATGGGCAACCAACATGCACAAGGCCCTGGGGTCCCATCCACAGAATGGCAAGAGCAAAGCAAAGAAGAGAAAAATTTCCGGCGCATCTTGGCTCATCAGATCTAATTCACATCAGAACGTAACCATGGTTCCCAGCTCACCCTTCCTCCCCTGGCTTACATACTATATCATCTCTTGCCTTAACCTGGTCCGACTTCCTGGCTGGAACAGACTACCTGACAGAGACAAGTTAAAGGAGTGAGGATTTCTTTTGGCTCATGGATTTAGTCCGTGGGCTGCTTTGGTCCTGAGGTGAGGTGGGACATCAGGATGGCAGGAACTCGCAGAAGAGGAATCTGCTCATGGTGATGGGAAGCAGAGGAAATACCTTCACACTAACAGACAGCACAGGCTTTCTCTCCTCTCATCATCTGTTCTATCTGGATCTCCGACCTCTGGGAGGGTGATACCCCACATTTGGGCATATCTTCCCTGCTTGTTGTTTCTTTCAAGATGCCTTCAGAGATGCATCCAGAGGTGTGATTCACTTGTCTGCTGTCTTAGCTACTGTTCTATTGCTGTGAAGAGACACCATGACCAAGGCAGCTTACAACAGGAAGTGGTTTAATTGGGGAAGTGTTTAATTGGCGTACAGTTTCAGGTCCGTGGCATCACGGTGAGAACTTGAGCTCCTTCTGCTTCAACCCCCTGAGTGTTGTTGACACGCTGGACTTGGTGGTGTGTATGTGTGTACGTATATATGTGTGTGTATTTGTGCAGGCATGTATGCACAGCATACATGCAAAAATTAGAGGACATCTTTGGATTTTTCTCTCTTTCCAACATCTGGAGATGGCCTTTTGTTCCCTTTTAGGCACTACTGTGTGGCCCTGTGATGCTCTGTCGATGTCTCTGTGTGTCATGTGCATCAGATCACAGCAGCTCATTGTTAACAGTGGGAGGAGCCAACTCTGTGTACCTGCCAGGAGAGGCAATCAGCTCTGGGACAGGGGACAGCGGCCAGGGTGGTATTGGGGCTTCCTAACAAGGGATGTGGGAGTGACTTCACAGATCCTGTTCTGCCAGGATCTTGGCTTGGGAGACTTGAATTATTAATAAAAATTCTAGGAATCTCAGTGGGTTTCTCGGGAAACTTCATCCAATTAAGAGGAAATAAATTCCAAGTGTGCTTTTAAGTGCCATTAGGACTTTTTTTCTACTGTGAAACCTTCATATTGATGCCAATATGCACACAGAAAGTACTCTGATCATAAGCCTGTAGCTCAGTAGTCGTCCACAAGTTCACTGTCCCCAGCATCCAGGTTAAGAGTCAACACTACACTCATGCTCCCGCTGGCTGCCAGCCCAGGGCCCACTCTCCTGACTTCACCCGCAGAGGTAGAGTCTGGCCAGTGCCATGTCTGTGGACGTGGGCAACACTTTCTCGAGTCTCCCTTCTTCCCCTCAGATTTACACTTGTGAGATTCACTCATACCACCACGTGTGATTTCAGACCATTTTCACAGCCGTATGATAATCCAGTGTCATGTCTTATCCTGGAGAATATGTCCTGAGACCCCAGAGGCTGCTGGAACCAGGGGGAATACCTTCTAGGGGAAGCCCTAGAAACTTGTGTTGTCAGCTTAGCGGGCCTGCACATGCCTGTATTCCCAGCAATAGGGAGGCTGAGGCAGGAGGATTGTGTTTTAGAGGCCAGCCTTGGCTGTCTAGTGAATACCAGGTCAGCCAGGGTTGCATAGACAAACTTTGTTTCAAAAAACTTGGAAATAAGTAGATATACAAGTAATAAAATGCTGCTATTTTCTATATGCATATATCTATGATAAATTTTATGTTAACGTAAGACACAGAAAGAAACTAACAATAATAAATAGTAACAAAATTGAGGAATCGTAACAATGTAAGGAACTTATTTAAAGCTTATGATTGTTTCTAGAACTTTCTATTAAAGTCACAATTACAGTTGACAGCAGGAAACAAAACAGGATAAGGGGTAATGACTGACTGTATCGCTGTTTATTTGTCTGGTCTACTTTTGAAGGACGCCCAGATGGAGTACCCCTGGGTTTGGTGCTTTTGCCAAGGACTCAAGTTCAATTCCTACCATCCACATTGAGTAGCTCACAACTGCTGAAGAAAATTATTTTGTGTGTGTGTGTGTGTGTGTGTGTGTGTGTGTGTG
>CABHPP010136635.1:0-11761 GCA_902168425.1 Peromyscus attwateri | reverse complement strand
GGGACAGCACGCACAGGTCCTGTGCATGCTCAGGCCAGGCATGATCCGTGCATGGGGAGGCGAGGTAGGCATGAAGCCCCACCTCTATCTGAGGAGCTATTGGCAAGTGATGGTTGCTGAGATGGGGGGGGGGAGAGAGAGAGAGAGAGAGAGAGAGAGAGAGAGAGAGAGAGAGAGAGAGAGAGAGATATTACTTCATTAAATATCTCAACTATTTAATAAAATACTATTTTTAAAAAAGAATGAGTTCACCAGTGGATGCCCTCCATGGCATCTCCCCATACTCTGCATATTGTTTAATACACAGTATCTCTATCCTTATATTATTTGGTTTTCAGTATCAGAAAAACTCTCTCATGGATTATTTTTAACCTATAAGCTATTTAGTCATTTTAGAATGTCAAATATATGGTATCCCTATGGAGTCCAGGCTGGCTTAGAACTTAAATCTTCATGCCTTAGCCTCCCTAGTTCTGGGATTACAGGCATACACCACGTGCCTGACCTCTAGAATAATTTTGTGTTCAATTATTATTATTATTATTATTATTATTATATCCGCTTATAAAGAGTTAGGTTTCATTATGGCATTCTCAAACAAATTTGTTGCTGCTTCTCTTCCTGAACTCTTCCCTGTCCCTCTCTCTCCCTCATGGCCTCTCACACTCAAAGCCTCCTAGAATTCTGCTTTCAGGTCCCATGTGAACTGCCTTCCCCACTCCTCACCTCTTGTTCCTCTCTCAAGGATTCCTATATAGTTTTTTTTTCTTTCTTTCTTTTTCTTTTTTTTTCTGTTTTTCAAGACAGGGTTTCTCTGTGTAGATTTGGAGCCTGTCCTGGACCTCGCTCTGTAGACCAGGCTGGCCTCGAACTCACAGAGATCCGCCTGCCTCTGCCTCCCGAGTGCTGGGATTAAAGACGTGTGCCACCACCGCCCGGCTTGTGCATTGGTATTTTTGCCTGCATGTACGTCTGTGTGAGGGTGTCAGATCCCCTGGAACTGGAGTCATGGAAGTCACAGACAGTTGTGAGCTGCCATGTGGGTGCTTTCTTGCTGACAGCCATTCAGACCAGGGTGAGATAGGATCTCAAAGTGGCTTTAATGGCTCCTCTTTGATGACTGAGGATGCAGAACATTAATTAATTAACAAATGCTTTTGGATGTGTTTCTTTCTTTTGAGGACTGTATCTTCGGCCCATTTCTTGATGGGCACTTTCATGTTCTTGGTGTTAACTTGGGCAATTCCTTTCATGGTCTAGGTGTCAGTACCCTGTTGGACGGAGGTACAGCTGGTAAACATTTTCTCCTAGTCTGCGGGCTGTTGTAGACTTGCTCTGCCGACAGTTTCCTTTGCCATGCAGAGACTTGTATTTCTCGTAGTCTCATTGGTTGGTCCATGGGACTGTTTCTTGTGCCATGGAGAGTCCTGTTAGTAAGCTCTTGCCTGTACCTATAACTTCAAGTGCATTCCTTATGTTTTTCTCCAGCAGTTTCAGCCTTTCAGGTTTTAAATTAAGGTCTTTGATGCACTTTAATTTGATTTTTCGTTCAGGGTGGGAGCTGTGGATGTGAGCTCACTCTTTTGTGGGTGAGCATTCAGTTTTTCCCAAACCATTTATCATTTTTTCCCTAGTGTGTTTTTGTTGAAAATTAAGTGGCCATGGCTTTGTGGGTTTATTTCTGGGTTTTTAGTCCCATTCTTTTGGTCTACATGACTATTATTACGGCATCACGCTGTCTTTACTACTATAACTCTGTAGTGCAATGTGGGGTCAGACTCCTCAATACCCCACGGTGTTCCTTCTGTGAGGATTGCTTTGGTTGCATATGGTCTTTTCTGCTCCCATATGGATGTTTGGCTAAATCTTTCTAGTGAAGAGCATGACTGGAGCTTTTGTGGGAGCTTTTGAGCCTGTAGATGACTTTTGATAGCTGGTTATTTTGTGGTGATGTTCTATGGGGCTGGTTTACTGGGTTTTGTTTGTTTGTTTCTCTTTTTCCCCTTGTTAGTTTTGGGGCTTGCTGGTTTGCTGTGTTTCCTTTCCAGCTCCTCTTTGTCCATCTATTCCTTCCATGGGCTGTATTTTTTTTCATGGACGAGGCTGTTCTTTTTTTTTCTTCTTCTTTTTCTTTCCTATATAATATTCCTTCAAGAATTTTTAAATACTGGTATGATTGTCATGAATTGCTTTAATTGGTGTTTATCTGAAAATGTCTCCATTTCTCCATCAGTTGGGAAAAACAGTTTTTCTGGGTACAGCATTCTTGGTTTGCAGTTATCCACTCCTAGAACTTGAAACACATCATTCCATGCTTTTCTGGATTTTTAAGGCTACTGATGAAAGGGCTGAGGTTATTCTGATATTCCTGCCTCTGTATGTGAGTCAGTGTTTTTACATTTCAGTTTTAATATTGTTTCTTTACTTTATATTTTATCATCTTGGATAGCATGCTGGGTGGAGAGGTCATTCTCTGGTCACCCCCACTTTGGAGTTCTAAATGCCTCCTGTTTTTGGATGTCAGTTTTTTTTTTCTGGGTTGGAAACTTTCTGCTATAATTACATTAAATAATTTGCCTTTTGCGTTTGTCTCAGCATTTATCTTATCTCTTGATTTGCTCCAGACTTCTTGAATATATTGGTCAAAACCATTTACATTTTCTTTATGGATGTCTGAGTACAACATGACGTAACTCTGCTCTCCGTCCCCGAAACTCGCCGTTCTGCATGGTCTTGCCACCCTCCGTTGACAAGCGCCCACGAGAGGTGCTTTCTGGGGAGGTTTTCACTTGATTGGTCCTCCTTTGTTTCCAGTTCTGTTTGGCTCCTTTCCGGCGGCGCTGTGATTTCCTCACTGAACTTTCTCCCACGCTTGACACTTTGTCCCCAGACTTACTCCCTGCTCACTCTGGTGACGGTCTTGTGAGGTCGTGTACAGGTTTCCTTAGCTCATTCATCTGCATATTGGAGACATGTATGTGATCATTAATACTTTTTTAAAAGTACGACTCCATTCTTTTCCAGATACTTCAGCACTCTTGGGATTTGGGGCTCCCATTATCAGGGAGTGGGGGGATCATCAGACATGCACTGTGGGACTCTCTGGTCTCATAGTCTCTGTTTACTTATCTTGTTTGAGCTTCTGTAGGCCTGGGTGTGCCTTTCAGTTTTAACTCTTTCCCCTTTTCCAGTTCTGTTTGGTTGTGTGAGTTCTTCTGAAAGGAATATGTCACTAAGAAGTATGTTTCTTGTGGCATAGTGGGGCGACGCAGAGGTGTCCCCTCATTAATTTATCGGCAGTTCTGGTCCTGCTTAGCTCTGGGAGACACTTTTGTATTACGCTTGTGTTCCTCTAGGGTACAGAGACTGGCAATGGGGTACTGTTTTAGAGGACTGTTTCATGGAGTCTTTGGAGAAAGGGAATTGGTATTTCAGTTGTGAAATGAAGGAGAAGAGTGGTTGCTGTATGAGATGGAAGGTTCAAGTTAGAGGTCCAAGAGGTCATGGTGGATCTATTTAGATGTAAAACTGTAGGAGAACAGACTTATAGGTGTAGCGAGGTGAATGGCAGTCATGGAAATCTACTTTGGTATGGCAGAGGTTAAAACACAGTAATACAGATATGATATATGCATATCATAGATAGTATGCATAAGTGTATATCACATCTATATCTCTCTGTGTATCTAAATTTCCATGTTGGAATTGCCTTTGTTACACCCCACAGATTCTAATGTGTTGCATTTTCATTTTCATTTGAACCTACGCATTTTTAACTCTCCCTTGAATTTCTTCAGTGACTACCCCCTGAAAGCTCCATGTGTTCATTGAAGCTTTTGCAATTTCTCCTGTTGATGATATCTCATTTTGTCCCATTATGACCTGACAAGATGCAAGAAATTATTTCATTTTTTTTTTTGTATTTGCTAAGACTTGTTTTGTACACTAAAATGTGGCCAACTTTGGAGAAAGTCCTATGAGTTGATGACAGGACTGTGATTGTCCAGCTGTTGGGTGGGATGCCTGCAGCTGTCTGTTATGTCCACTTGAGACACAAGGCAGCTGAACTGAACTTCTTGTCTGGATGACCTATCTACTGGTAGGAGCACAATTTTGAAACTTTCTAATATTATTGTATTAAGCCTATCTACTTAATGTATGTCCTGTAGTATTTCCTTGATGAAATGGAGTAGATCAATGGTCAGTATGTGTATTTAAAATTGTTATACTTTCTTAAGTACAGTACCCTTTGCCAACATCTAGTGGTTATCTTTGGAAAAAAATATATATGAAAAATACTACACACACACACACACACACACACACACACACACACACACACACACACATTGATTAACCAATCAGCAAATGGAAAGAAAAGTTAAAACAAAACAAAACAAATAAACCAATGCACTGTTTTTCCTGGGTCAGCCATACAGGCAAGGGTGATCATATAAAAATTAATCGAAATTATTAAAAAAAATTTTTCTACTCATTCTTCCCAAGTATTCAAATATTCCCCCATCCCAAAAGGCTCCTTACCTGACATCCTGAATAAAGGGGAGACCTCACTCCTCGTCTCTTTTTCTTTGTGTGGTTCTGGGGAAGGAACACAAGTCCTCATTCATGCAAGGCACATGCTCTACCACCGAGCTAAAACCTGGCCCCTTCTCTCCTTCGATTCTCTAGCACTGTTTGTACAGCTCCTTGTGAACCATCTTTGATTTTATTTCAGAAAGAGGAGAGGAGCAAATAAGAATAAAGTATGTATGGAAAAGCCACGATGGAAGCCATTGTTTTGGATGTTTTTAGGAAAAAAGAAAAGAAAAGAAAAGAAAAAGACAAAATCAGAAGGAAATCATGGCACAGCAGCTTCTAGATCTGGAGCTGCATGTGTAGGTTGTAGGACTACAGGGCTCCCCTCCCCTCCCAGGAGTGCTCAGAGCAGAGGGCGTCAGCCCTTGCAGTGGAGAGCCAGAATGCAAGGCCAGGAGACTGACCCGCTGTGTGTGGACTCCTTAGCTTCTAGCTGGGAGCCAAGCTGTGCTTGGATGGTATCTTTTACTGAGAGTCTTGCCCCTGCATCTGGATGCAGGGTGTAGCTGGAGAAGGCAGGGATGTTTGCAAAATTCCATTCATCTTCTCAAGGAACTGGTTGTCCAATTGGAGATAAAGCATCAGCATGTAGCATGTTTATAAAAACCACAAAAGTTGTGAAAAGATACTTGGTGAGTGTGAGGTCACTCAGCATAGGGGGCAGTACTTGGTGTGCTTTGGGCTGTGCTCAGACATGAAAAACTGTATGATCCCAGGAAAACCAACAATCTGCATGGAAACACTCTCAGAAGAGGCCCCTGGATGGTTTCCTTATTCATTAACAGATCAGTTGTGTAGTATATAAAACCCCCGTTTAAATCCCTAGGCTAAAGCTGTCCACTGTTACACTTGTGGCCTGGCCTCTCACACTGAGTTTGCCTAAGAAAACGGTCCATGTCATGGCAGCATGGTTCTGTGAGCTAAGTGCCGCAAGGGTCAGAGCCAGTCCCTCAGTGATGTGTCTACGCAGCCATCCGTCAGGGATTGATCCACTGCCCTGGTCAGTTCTGGTAGCTCCCAGCAGGCCAGAAGTCCTTGAGGGACAGGGTCCAAGTGTACTTACCTCAGTTCCCCATACTGAGAGAAAATAAAACAATCTTTTCTTCCCTCACTTTTTAAAAAAATTTTTAAAAAAACTTCTTTATTTGCAAGACAGAGTTCCTCTGTGTAACAGCCCTGGTCGTCCTGGAACTCACTCTGTGGACCAGGCTGGCCTTGAACTCACAGAGATCTGCCTGCCGCTGTCTCCCAAGTGCTGGGATTAAAGGCGTGCGCCACCATGCCGGGCCTTTCTCCCTTTCTCTTTCTTTCTGTGTATTGGAGATAGAATGCAGGACTGTGTGCATGCTGAGCAACGTGTCCAGACCTCAAAATAATTTAAACATCCAGCCAAGGGTGTTAAGCTCCAACAGAAAGGAAATTCAAGTATAATTTAGACATGGACAGTGTGGCCAGGCATGGTGGCCCACAGTTTTGGTTCCAGCACAGAGACAGGCAGGTCTCTGTGAGTTTGAGGTCAGCTTAGTTTAACAGTGCTTTCTAGGCTACGTGGTGAGACCCTGTCTGCAAACAAAGAGAAAAGAGACAATACGAAATGCCGTGTCTTTTACAGTTGCAGATGCTGAATGGGAACAGGACCTTAGTTGGACTTCCTGTCTGTAGTTCCCAATTGCAGTGACTGGTGCTCTCTCCTGGAGTGTATAGAGGTGGTCCAAAGATGGGGCAGGGAGGGGTGGAGACAGTGTAAAAAGGAAGAGAAGCTTGTGGTCAGAGCGAGGTGAGGCAGGAGCCAGCTGTCTTTCCACTGCACCGTGACTATCACGGTGCACTGCATCTCCCTCATCTGTAAAGTCACAAAGCCTTGCTCTCGATTATGTGTGGTTGTGACGCGACACCACAGACTTGACAATTCATTAGAAATCCCCCTCCCGGACAGGGTCTCACTGTGTAGTCCTGGCTGGCCTAGAACTTGCTATGTAGACCAGAGGTCTCAGAGCTGCTGCAGCTGGGAGGCGCTGTTGCTCTGTGCCTTCCCTGCCATGAAGGACTGGATCCCTCCAAACCCTGAGCCAGTGTAACCTCCCTTCCTTTATTTGTTTCTTCCATGTGTTTTATTTTAGTAGTGAGAAACTTAACTACGGCACGTGGTGGCTTTTGATGGTAAGTAATCTTTTAAAGAAATTAATATATCTTTTATTTATGTGTATGTATGTGTTCATGTGTGTGCAACATGTGTGAGTTTATGTGCAAAATGTGCATGCAGGTGCCTGAAAAGGCCAGAAGAAGATGTCAGATCCCCTGGAACTGAAGTCATGGTATGGGTTCTGGGAACCAAACCCCTGTCCTTTGTAATAGCATGCTGTAAGTGCTTTTAAATGCCCAGCCATCCCTCCTGCCCCAAGAGTTAACCCTGATTGTCAGCTTGGTGAGATCTAGAACTGCTGTGGAAATAAACCTCTGGGCACTCTGTGAAGGTCTCTAGATTGGGTTAACTGGAGTGAGGCTGTCTACCCTAAACTAGGTAGTACCAACCCATAGCCTGGGGTCCTGGACTGATTCAAAAAGAGAAAATGAACTGAGCACCAGCCTTCATCTCTTTCTCCTTCCTGACTGTGGATGCCATGTGACCAGCTGCCTCCTGTTCCTGCCTCCGCTGCCATGATGGACTGCACCCCCAAACTGTGCACTAAAAGTCTTTCTTCCTGAGTGGTTTCATCAGGCATTTTGTCAAGGCATTGAGAAAAGTTACCAACTTTTGCGGATTGAAAGAGGGCCCCTGCAGGAAGAGAAGTGAGTGAGTGTTGGGGGCGGGGCTTCCGCCTCGTGATGGTGCTCGATATAAAAAGAAGGCAGTTGATATAAGTTGTAAATGAAGGTGTGTTCATGCTCCCACAATGGATTTGGAGATAGATATTCAAAATGCTTGGAACATCTTTTGATGGCTGTCTAAAAACTGATCAGGCTAGGGGTCTGGTAAGGTCACCAACTGTCCTAGTTGCAGAGAACTGTCCCAGTTTTAGTCCTGAGACTCCCTCAGTCCAGAGCGAAGCAGGATGATTAGATGTCTAACCCAGAGGAAGGGACAGGTGACACCTCACTGTGTGTCTCTTTGCTTTGCTCCATCCTAAAACATAACATCAAATGGGTCCCCTGGACATAAAACAAGCAAGCAAGCAAGCAAATAGACCCATCATGAAGAAATATTGAAGGTGAATGAAGAACTGAAAAATCACCTGCGTTATTAATGTGAAGAAAAAAAAAACCCGAATAAAATTCCCAGCCTTCTATGAGTTTTTCCATGTTACAGGAAGACACAAGCGTCCCAGGTGAGAAGAATTCCAGGTACTAGGGAGACTGAGACAGGAGGACTGTAAATTCAAGGCCAGCTGTGGCTGCAGACTGAATATTCATCCCAGGCAATTTAGTGAGAGAGACCGTGTCTCAGAATGAGTCAGGGAAAAAAGAGGGTGGAGACAACTCAGGGGTAGCAGGCTTGCTTTGCATGAGACTCTAGGTTCAACCCCTGGCACTACAATAAATAAATAAACATAAGTAAGTAAATAAATGACCTAAAGATGCAAACAAGAAACTCAAGCCAGAAATCTAGATGGACGATATTAGAAAACATTCCCTTAAAAACCGAAGAGATGAATATTAAAACAATAACTATGTTTCAATTATATTACCAAGTAATAAGAAGGTAATGAAAATGTCCATTGGCACGATCCTTGGAAGGATGTACAGTAAAGGTCTACCAGCTTTTGCCCTCTTGGATCCAGTAGCTTTTTCTGATTCTGGGAACAGGAAGCCGCCCCTGTAGCAGGGTATACTTACACCCTGCTGTGCAGGATGTCACTCTGCTGTTGAAAAAGCAAAGCCAACACTCTCCAGTCTCTTGGTCTCAGAACTTTGCCATTTAAATGAAAATTGCAGCCATACAGAATTCTGGAGAGGCTAATAAAAAAACACCTGCATTCTACACAGCTCTGCCCACCCCAGTGCCCCATTTACTCCACAGTGTTGAAATGGTTAAAAAAATACACAGAGATAGAGCCCCCATGGACCACTCTTTAGGCCCGACTTCTCTCTTCCTCCCCAGAGGTCACCAGTACCTAAATTTAGTGGTTACTGTACCATGTTTACTTTTCACAGTTAGCCCTTTATTTTACAGAGTCTTTAATTTTATATAAACGTTATCCTCTGGTAATTTGTTTGTTGGAGCCAGGGTCTCAGGCAGCCCAGTTTAGAGTCTCTGGCTCTAAACTCATTGTGTAGCAGAGGATGGCCTTGAGCTCCTGACCCTGCTGCTTCTATCTCCTAAATTAAGTCCTGGGATTACAGGCCACAAACCAACCACATCCCGTCTCACATGGGGAGCAGGGAGCAAGGCAGGAGTCCCTTGGGGCCAACCCAGAGCTTTGTGCATGAGGCAAGCACTCTGTTGGCCGAGCTGCACACACCCCTGCGCTAAATTCTGTTTTTTTTTCCGTCTCCATTCTTCACATTCTCTCTGCACTTTTGTCGTAAGTCTGAAGAAAGCAAAACCTTACAATATGTTCATTGTGATTGCATCTCCTTGTCCTTTGTGCTAGTATGTCTAGTACTCTGGATTCATATTGTTCTCCTTTTTATTTTTTTTTTTTTTTGGTGACAGTGTCTTATGTGTAGCCCAGGCTGATCTTAAACTCATCATCCTCCTGCCTCAGCCTCCTGAGTGCTGGGATTACAGGCAGGCTAGCTATATTATTATTATTATTATTATTATTATTATTATTATTATTATTATTGGTTTTTTGAGACAGGGTTTCTCTGTGTAGCCCTGGCTGTTCTGGAACTCACTCTGTAGACCAGGCTGGCCTTGAACTCAGAGATGCACCTGCCTCTGCCTCCTAAGTGCTGGGATTAAAGGCACGTAGACTCTTTATTTATTATTTTATCTCTCCAATTTCTCATTATCATTGCTACTGTTGTTTGAACTCACTGCCTGTTCATATTCACCCCATGGCTGCTACATTTCCTATTTTTATTTCTAGCGTTTTTTTTTCTGGGCTTAACTTCCTTTTTCCTGAAGTACCTTTTTCAGTAGTCCATTCAGACAGGCTGATGATAGTAAACTCATCTTTGTCTGGAAAAAGAAAAGTCCCTAACTCTGAATGATGACTTAGCTAGGGGGACCAGTTACTACAGCCCCCTCCCACAACGCTTTGACCTAACTCCTCTGGGGTCCCATCCCTGTGTCCAGGCTCAGGGTGCTGAACGTCTAACCGAGCAGTCCCCGCTAACAGCTGACAGGGAGCAGAAGTAGCACTGCTCTGAGGCTGAGTCTTTTCCCTATTACCCCCTCCTCCAAGGATTAAACTTTCCTTCCCCCTTCTCTTTCCCTCCCTCTGTCCCTCCATCCTTCCGTCCCTCCGTCCCTCCGTCCCTCCATCCCTCCATCCCTCCTGATGGATGTCTTAATAAACGTCTTTTCTTAGTGGCTTTCCTCACTCTGTATCACACGTCCACTTCCCAGCTGCAGCTTCCTACCCACCCTAGTAATTGTGCTGAAATGCCCAGGGTCTGTGGCTGTGATGCAGAGACAGTCTGTAGAATCCTGGGATTGGCTCTTGGTGCTTCTCCTTGGATCCTTTCATCTGTTGCTCTTTCCTAACACTTTTATTTTATTTTTATCTTTTGAGACAGGGTTTCTCTGTGTAGTCCTGGCTGTCCTGGAACTCACTCTGTAGACCAGGCTGGCCTTGAACTTAGAGATTCACCTGCCTCTGCCTCCCAAAGACGTGGGTCACCATCACCTGGCTACACTTCTGACAGTTTTTCATTTTCTTTTTTTTTGAAGTGATTTTCTTGGATTTATTTTCCAACAATTTTTTCAGACTTTTGTTTAATTTTGTTTTTATTTTCCGTGAGACTGAATAATTTCATTATATAGCAAAAGCTGGTCCGAAACTCATGGTCTATCTACCTCAGCCTCCTGAGGGGTGGGATTAAAGGCATACACCACCATGTCCCAGCTCATTTATAATACACAGCTCAGGGGAAGCTGTGTATTATAAAAAAATGTGCTATGTTGCTCAGCATTTTGAAAGGCATAAGGTCCCCTGGAACTGGAGTTACAGATGGTTGTGAGCCACTGTGTGGGTGCTAGGAGAGGAACCAGGTTCTCTGGAAGAGCATCCAGTGTTCTTAACCACTGAGCCATCTCTCCAGTCCCCAGGAGGAAGGATATTCTAATGAGACACCCGGGCCCCTCCCTTTTGCTATCAGGCTATTGAGACAATTCCTAAGAAACTGGAGTTTCCCCAGGAACCTTATGCTGGGAAAGGGAAAGGTGGAAGCCAGAGGAGGAGCTTGGCTCCCAGGGCAAGATTTCACACAGTTCTGACAGCTTGTAAGACCGTTTTGCAGGAGAGACAGGAATCAAGCCAAAGTAAGATCAGTGATGGGCGGGACCACACCTTGACCAAGACTTCTTAGCTACACATCTCCTGCCCTCCATTTAAAACTAATTTCATGTCAGTACCTCAAAGATGGATTTAGGGTGGGGTCACTGGACCTCCCTGTTCTGCTTCCCAATGTGGCCACATTGACCAAATCTTCCTCTGCCTGTCGTTACCATGGGCCTCTTTAATTGGTTCTTGAGGATGGGTGGCCAAGGCTAGCTTACTAGGCTTCTAGCGTCAGACTCTGACCCTAACTACTCTGGTAACAGAAATGTTAAGGGCTAATCTTGCCCCTTCCATTCTTTTTCTTTCCTGGCAATGTTGGCTCTCCTGCCTTGAGTGGCTAAAATGCTCGCTAGTTTTACGTCAGCTTGACACAAGCTAACAAGCTAACGTCATCAGAGAGGAGGGAATCTCAACTAAGAAAATGCCTCCATAAGATCAGGCTGTAGTCAAACCTCTAGGTCATTTTCTTAATTAGTGATTGATGGGGGAGGGCCCAGACCATTGAGGGTGGTGCCACCCCTGGGCTGGTGGTCCTGGGTTCTATAAGAAAGCAGGCTGAGCAATCCGTGAGGAGCAAGCCAGTAAGCAGTTCCCCTCCATGGCCTCTGCATCAGCTCCTGCCTCCTGGTTCCTGCCCTGCTTGAGTTCCTGTCCTGACTTTCTTCGATGGTGAACAGTGATGCGGAAGTGTGAGCTCTATCGACCCTTTTCCTCCC
>CABHPP010136634.1:49651-77492 GCA_902168425.1 Peromyscus attwateri | reverse complement strand
TCGGGCTATTTCTCAACTATTGCCAGCAGTCTATTGTGGGGGCATCTTTGTGGATTTCTGTGGGCCTCTCTAGCACTTTGCTTCTTCCTATTCTCATGTGGTCTTCATTTACCATGAACATTCCTTGTGTTCCCTCTCTGTTCTTGATCCAGTTGGGATCTCCCGCTCCCCCAAGTTCTCTTTCCCTCGACACTAGCCCCTCATTACCCCCACTCACGTCCAGACTATTCATGTAGATCTCATCCATTTCTCTGTCATTGGGTGATCCCTGTGTCTTTCTTGGGGTCCTGTTTTCCAGGTAGCCTCCCTGGTGTTGTGAGTAGCCGTCCAGTCATCCTTGTTCCACAACTAGTATTCTCCTATGAGTGGGTACATACCATGTTTGTCTTTCTGAGTCTGGGTTACCTCACTCAGGAGGATTTTTTCTAGATCCATCCATTTGCCTACAAACCTCATGATGTCATTGTTTTTCTCTGCTGAGTAGTATTCCATTGTGTATATGTACCACAGTTTATTTATCCATTCTTCAGTTGAAGGGCATCTAGGTTGTTTCCAGGTTCTGGCTATTACAAATAATGCTGATATGAACATAGCTGATCAAGTGCCCTTGTGGTATGATTGAGCATTCCTTGGGTATATGCCCCAGTGTATCCAGTTTTATGTTGAAGTGTTTTTTCCATTTGAAGTTGAGTTTTGTACAGGATGATAAGTATGGTTCTGTTTGCATTCTTCTACATGTAGCCATTCAGTTTGACATGTACCATTTGTTGAAGATGCTGTCTTTATTACAATGTGTGTTTCTGGATTCTTTACCAAAAATTGAGTGTCCATAAGTGTGTAGATTTTTATCTGTGTCTTCATTTTGATGCTATTGATCAACATGTCTGTTTTTTTGATAATACCACGCTGTTTTATTACTATAGCTCTGTAAATACAAATTGAAATCTGGATTGTGAGGCTGCTAGCAGTTCTTTTATGATTCAGGACTGTTTTTTTTTTTATCTATTCTGGGTTTTTTGTTTGTTTGTTTTCATGTTTCCATATGAAGCTGAGAATTGTCTTTTCAAGATCTGTGAAGAAATGTGTTAGAATTTTGATGGAAATGGCATTGAATCTGTAGATTGCCATTTTTATTGTGTTAATCCTACTGATCCATGAGCCTGGGAGATCTTTCCATCTTCTTCTATCTTCTCCAATTTTTTTTATCATATAAGTCTTTCACTTGCTTGTTTAGAGTTATTCTAAGATATTTTATATTATTTGGGGGTATTGTGAAAGGTATTGTTTCCCTGATTTCTCTCTCAGTCCATTTGTCATTTGTATATAGGAGGGCTACTGATTTTTGTGAGTTGATTTTGTATCCAGCTACTTTGCTGAAAGGGTTTATCAGCTGTAGGAGTTCATGGGTGGAATTTTTAGGATCACTTATGTATGCTATCATCTGCAAATAAAAATAATTTGACTTCTTCCTTTCCAATTTGTATCCTCTTGATCTCCTTCAGTTGTCTTATTGCTCTAGCTATGACTTTAAGTACCATATTGAATAGGCATGGAGAGAGTGGACAACCTTGTCTTATTCCCGATTTTAGTAGAATTGCTTTGAGCTTATCTTCATTTATGTTGATGTTGGCTACAGGCTTGCTGTAAACTGTCTTTATTATGTTGAGGTATGTCCCTTTTATCCCTAATCTCTCCAGAACTTTTATCATGAAGGGGTGTTGGGTTTTGTCAAAGGCCTTCTCTGAAGCTAATGAGATGATCAAGTGGTTTTTTTTTTTCAATTTGTTTACATGAGGAATTAATTACATTTATTGATTTACATGTGTTGAACCGTGTAAATGAAGCCTACTTATTATAATGGATGACCTTTTTGATGTGTTATTGGATTTGGTTTGCAAATATTTTATGAAGTATTTTCACATCTATATTCATAAGGGAAATAAATCGGTCTGTAATTCTCTTTCTTTGTTGGGTCTTTATGTAGTTTGGGAATCTGATTAACTATGGCTTCAAAAATGAATTGAGCAATGTTCCTTCTGTTTTTATTGTGTGGGATAATTTGAGGAGTATTGGCATTAACTCTTCTTTGAAAGTCTGGTAGAATTCTGTGCTAAAACCATCTAGCCCTGGGCTTTTTTAGGTTGAGAGACTGTTAATGACTGATTCTTTTTCACTAGATAGGGTTATATATGGTGATATATTGCTTGTAATCTAAGAAATAAAAGCTTGCCTGATGATCAGAAGACAGAGCTAGCCATAGAGTTAGCCATAGACGTCAGACAGTAGTGGTACATGCCTTTAATACTAGCACTCGGGAGGCAGAGGCAGAGATCTGTCTGGATCTCTATGAGTTCAAGGACACGCTGGCCTACACGAGATTAATCCAGTCTAAAAGAGAAACAGCCAGGTAGTGGTGGCACACACCTTTAATCCCAGCACTTGGGATCACACACCTTTAATCCCAGCCCTGGGAAGGTTGAGACAGGAAGTGATATGACTGGGCAGAGAAAGGAATATAAGGTAGGAGAAGACAGGAATTCAGGTCCTTTCAGGCTCTTGCAGGCTGAGGAGTTGGTGAGTTAAGAGGTGGCTGCTCTGCCTCTCTGATCTTTGAGTATTCACCCTGATACCTGGCTCTGGGTTTTTATTAAGACCAATTAGGATTCGTGAGACAGTTATAGGTCTATCTAAGTTGCTTATCTGATCTTGATTTAATTTTGCTAAGTGGAACCTATGGAAGAAATTATCCATTTCTTTTAGATTTTCCAATTATGTGCAGTAAAGGTTCTTAAAGTATGTACTTAATGATTCTTTGGATTTCCTTGATGTCTGTTGTTATGTGCCCCTTTTCATTTCTGATTTTGTTAATTTTGATATTCTTTCTTTTATTTGGATAAGGGTTTGTTGATCTTATTGATTTTTCTCAGTGAACCAATTCTTTCATTGATTCTTTTATTGTTCTCTTTCTTTCTACTTTATTGATTCGGCCCTGAGTTTGATTATGCTTTGCCATCTACTCCTTTTGAGTTTCTTCTTTTTGTTCTAGAGCTTTCAGGTGTGCTATTAAGTTGCTAGTATAAGTTTTTTTTTAATATGAGCACTTAGTGCTATGAACTTGCCTCTTTGAACTGCTTTCATTGTGTCCCATAAGTTTGGGTATGCTGTGTATTTATTTTCATTCAATTCTAGAAAGTCTTTAATTTCTTTTGCAATTTTTGTCTTGACCCATTTTTCAAAGTAGAGAGTTGTTCAGTTTCCATGAGTTTGTAAGCTTTCTGTTTCTGTTGTTGATGTCCAGCTTCAATTTGTGGTGGTCAGATAGGAAGAAAGTTGTTATTTCAATTTTCTTGTATCTATTGAGACTTACTTTGTGGCCAAATATGTGGTCAACTTTAGAGAAAATTCCATAAGGTGTTGAGAAGGTATAATCATTTGTGTTTGGGTGAAACATTCTGTAAATATCTGTTAGGTCCATTTGGTTTATAGTGTCTGTTAACTCCAGCATTTCTCTGTTTAGTTTTTGTCTGGATGACCCATCCATTGGTGAGAGTGTGATATTGAAGTTTCCCACTATCAGTTTGTGAGGGTCAATATGTGATTTAAGCTGTAGTGTTTCTTTTACAAACATGAGTGCCCTTGGGTTTGGTGAATAGATGTTAAGAATTGCAGTGTCCTCTTGGTGAATTTTCCTTTGGTGAGTATACAGTGTCCTTTCCTATCTCCTCTGATTAGTTTTGATTTGAAGTCTATTTTTCAGATATTAAAATGCCTACACTGGCTTGATTCTTAGGTATATGTACTTGGAATATCTTTTTCAATCCTTTTTCTCTGGGACGATATCTATTCTTTATATTACAGTATGTTTCTTGGAATCAGCCAAAGGATGGATCCTATTTCAACATCTATTCCGTTAGTCTCTGTCTTTTTATTGGGGAATTGAGATCATTGTTGTTGAGAGATATCAATGAGCAGTATTTATTTTTTCTTGCTATTGTTGTTCTTGTTGTTGTTGGTGGTGGTGGTGGTGTGTGTGTGTGTGTGTGCATGCATATGTGTGTGTGTGTGTGTGCTTCCCTTCTTTTGATTTTGCTGGTTTGCTGGTCTGAGATTATTATTTGTTCCCTGTCTTTTCTTAGGTGTAATTAACCTCTTTAGATTGGAATGTTCCTTCTAGTACCTTTGGTAGGGCTGGATTTGTAGACAGATATTGCTTAAATTTGACTTTATCATGGAATATCTCATTTTTTCCATCTATGGTAATTGAAAGTTTTGCTGGGTGTAGTATTCTGGGCTGGCATCTATGGTCTCTTAGAGTTTGCAGCACATCTGTCCAGGTCCTTCTGGCTTTTACAATCTCCACTGAGAAGGCAGGTATAATTCTAACAGATCTACCTTTATATATTACTTGGTATTTTACCCATGCAGCTTTTAACAGTCTTTATTTTTGTACACTTAATGTTTTGATTATTATATGTTAAGGGGATTTCTTTTCTGGTCCAATCTATTTGCTGTTCTGTATGCTCCTTGTACCTTGGTAGGTATCTACTTCTTTGATTAGGAAATCTTCTTCTGTGATTTTGTTGAAAGTATTTTCTGTGTCTTTGACCTGGGTTTCTTCTCCTTCCTGTATTCCTATTATTCTTAGATTGGTTCTTCTCATATTGTCCCACATTTCCTGAATGTTTTGTGTCAGATTTTTTTTAGATTTAACATTTTCTTTGACATATCCACATATCCATTTCTGTCTTCAATGTCTGAGATTCTCTCTTCCATCTCTTATATCCTGTTGGTGGAGCTTGCCTCTGCAGTTCCTGTTTGAGTTCCTAAAATTTTCATTTCTGGATTTCCCTCAGTTTGGGTTTTCTTTATTGGTTCTATTTCAACTTTCATGTGTTGAATGAATTTATTCATTTTTTCCCCCTGTCTTTTTGTGTTTTCATAGATTTCTTTATGGGATGTATTCATTTCTTCCTTAAGGATCTCTATCATATCCATAAAGGCTGTTTTAAGGTCCTTTTTTGTGCTTCAGCTATCCTGGAATATTCAGGGCCTGCTGTGGTAGGGTTGCTGAGCTCTGGTGGAGACATGTTATCCTGTCTGTTACTGATTGTGTTTTTACGCAGGAGTCTAGGCATCTGGGATTGGGATGATATCTAGGTGTCTGATATTTGGCTTTATCTTTATTAGGTGTTCCTTGGTTTCTGTTTCCTCTCTGGATTTTAGGAGAGTGTGGTGGAAATTTTCTGTGGATTTGATAAGTATTGCCACTGGGGGTTCCATGTAATATGTGTTTCTGGGTCTGACACTTTGGAATGGGGATAGGATGGGGGCAGTGAGGGGGTTCACAGGAGGGAGAAAAGCAGAGTGTTCTACCAGGACCCACTTAGTCCCCTGGGAATGGAGGAGAGACCACAGCAGAAGGTCTGCTATAAAGATAAGGATGAGACTGGATGATTGCCTTGGAGGAATGGAGGGGGAGGTGAAGATCTGCAGTGAAGATCTGAAGCCTGCCTGCTTCCCTGTCCCAGTGGCCTATGGTTTCCCGGGTGTGCCTGCTGGAGTTGGGGCTTGGAACAGAGCAATGGGTGGGGGAGAGGGAGGTTAGGAGGGAAGGATCTATGGGATTCCCTGGAGATGGGGGCAGGGATGCTGCAGAGCTCTGTTGCAGAGCTGGGGGTGAGACTAGGGATTGGATCTGGAGTAGAGGGAGAGGTGACGATGGTCCCCCCCACACAGGAGTTTCCTTACACATTTTAATATCATTCCCTTGTTATGTGCTTTTGGCATCTTGACAGTAATATTATGAAAATCTTTTTCCTTTTAATGCCTATTTGAGTTTCTAAATACCTCTTGTGTTAAGATTTCCATTTCTTTTATTATCTGAGTAATTTTCTGTTACAATTCATTGGATACATTTTCTGTGTTCTTCATTGTCTTGTCGTCCTTTGATTTACCATTCACTTTTATTTTCTCTCTATTTCTCTCATGCTAATTGCTAGTCAAGTTCTGCTTGTATTCTTTCTCCTCTCGTGATTAATAAATAATATCTAAGTGTGCGCCATCCTTCTCTGTCCTGACAAATCCTGTGTCTGGTGCTGCACAGACTGTGCAAATCAGAGTGGTACTGAGGTAATAGAAAGCGATACTACATTGAAAGGGATATTATTTGTACCATGCTGTCTTTAGATTAATATCAAAATTATTTGGCTCCTGCCTTAAAAGGGACCCCCCTTTACAAGGCTCATTTTCCCTTTTGACTCTTCTGGTGATGTTATCCCCATCCCAATTCATCAGTTGTACTCTGTTTTTGCTCTTGACATATTGATAGAAATATATCTGCCAGCTCACTTTCCTGGTCCTAACTAGTGTTGTCACTGATATGTGTGGTGATCTGATTTCTCAATATTTACCCCAAATCAATCTAAAAAGAAAAGTGACCTGTAATCTTCCACAAAGAAAAGTGACCTGTAATCTTCCGTTGTTTTGTGATCTCGTCACTGTCCAAGGAAAGTAGAAACAGGACTGGAAGCAGACGTGTATGCCATATTCCACATTCAATAGATTTCTATATTATACTTCACCCAGGGTCTTTCCAGGAGATAAGACAAGCTGCAAAACAAAGCATTAAGCACACTGCAGACCCAGGATAAGAACAGTGGGCAAAGAGGACTTTTATAGATTCAAAGAAGTATTTATTTTTGTTCTTTCGTTGTACAATTCTCAAGAGTGAACAATGCAAAAGAAAACCATTATTTTTACAATGTCAAAAGGTTAACCATGCCTGCACGATTTCCTAACTTTCTATATTCCTATGATCTAATGTTTTGCCTTATCAGCTACAATCCTATCCTGTGGTGCATCTCAGGCACTACTGGACAATCTCAGATAAATTGTTTTGAAGATAATACTTCAGAACTCACCAAAAGCACATTTGTGAGTGTTGAAAAGACAATAATGTGATTTTTGCCTTGAGAAGTCCATACATATACTTAGGCATGCATGTCTTACTCTTTTCCTGCATGCGTTTCTCTTTCTAATAAAATCCCCTGTACTCAAATCTGTGTCTAAAACCCCTTTTAGGAAACTCCAACTCTGCTCATACTGAAATTCCTTTTTGCAATCAATGTAAGGATCTGTCTTCACTTTAAAGATGTTGGAAAATAACTCCTCAGGCTGCTGTAGGCAGTATCACAAAGCTGCATGAGCTGTCAGCATGAGCTGCCCTAGCCAATAAACATAGTAGATCCTATTTACCAGAGCTATGATGTAGGAGAAAAAAAATCTGGGTGTCATTTAGATTACTAAGGTATGCCCTTTTAATGTGACTTTTTTCTACAAACTATGCCAAAGCCAACTGATTTCCTCTGATTGCTTTGCCCTTCCCCTACTCTGTGAGTCTTATCTTTTGACAGTCTCTTCCTTCTGCCAGACTGAGCCATCAAGTCTGAGAATGTAATGATGCTTGGTTGGGAGAAGCCAGCCTACTTCAATAGGAAATCTGAACTTGGGTGAACATTGGGTTTTGAGGGTGATAACACTTCCTGGTGACAAGAAGCCAGACGCCTTGCGGCTGTGAAAGAGCACTTATCACAGGACAAGACCCGAGCTATCAGTGGATTTTATTTTTGTTTTGTTTTATTTTTGAGACAGGATCACTCTGTGTAACCCAGGCCACCTAACAATGTTGGCATTAAATGTGTATACCATTATATCCAGCCATAAGTGGATTTTTTTAAAGGCACTCCTGCTCTAGATGGATTTAACAATCTGCCTTAGAACCAAGAGAGTAGAAGTCTGGAGAGAGGGCAGCGGGGCAAGGGCTAACAAACCAACCTGGATTGTGGTCTCTAAGAGTTTCCTTTTTTTCTAACTCAGAGTCATAGGAACCTCCCAGCCATTAGCACAGTCTCTAGAACTGTCCTGTCACCTCTGCACTTTCCAAGGGCAACTGGGAGCTCACTGGCTGGAAATGAATGACCTTTAACCACAGCAGGAATGATGTATTATGTGTTAAATTCTCCAGAAAATGATAAAGGAGGGACCAAGACTCTCAGAGGAACACCCACTGATTGGCTGGGCCACAGCATGTGTGTGTGAACTGCTTGGTCTTCCCTTGAGTGGGATGTGTGTGGAGGCTTGATGATATGTGAATGCAGATATCAGAAGCAGCAGCAGTGGAAGGGGTTATTTCTCGAGGTTAGGTTAGGAGGTAAGGTTGGGGTTGTAATCTAAACGTGTAGGACCAAAGATGACGCCAGGAATATATATTATTATATAGACTGGCCAACCACGAGGTTGTCAATACACAACCACTGGAACTTATAGAATAAACATTGTAAGCATATATCTCTCAAATGGTGTGATTCAAGAATGTGCTGTTAATTTTGGTGATAAAAATACCTCAGTGGAGAGAAAATATAAATTGAGAATCAATCTTGATCAGATTGGTAAGTATTTGGACTATAACACTTTTCAGAAAAGAAACTCAGTGGAAGCAGAGAATCAAATAAATGTGGGTAACTCCTACCTGCACAGCCCCTGTTAAACTGTAAAGGAGGCTCTGTGATCGCTCCAATTTACTTCTTTTTATCTCGGAGTACTTGGTTAATATTTGAAAAATAGTGCAAATGGATAATCTCAAATGCCATTTTCACATTGGAACAAAACATTTCAGAGAGCCAAGCATATTAATGGAACAGGAATCACAAGTGTTCATCCCAGTGTGAAACAGATCACTGACTTTATGAACTTCCATGTCCTCTCTCCCAAATTGTTTCAAAGATTATCCAGATACCCTGGAAATAAAGAACAAAGAAGTCACAGCAGAAACAACACCCTAGTTTTAAAACAATGGATAAACCTGAGATAGTAGTACATTAAGAGTTAATGACATATTCCTAGGTGGTACACAAAAATCCAAATATATGGACCCTGCCATGTCGGCACATCAGCTTTGCATGAGGCAACTTTTTATTCAAGGTCTAGCACCGTAGATACTTTTTTTATCCTTATAACAACCATATCTGACTGAGATTCTAGGTGGATGCTGAAAAGACCTGTGTTCCTCTCACATGGCTAAAAACATAGTTCTGCATGACCTACAAATGACTAAAATATTCTAACTCATAAAAAGATATGCATATAAGAAAAATGAAAATATATATTCTATTCCAATCTTGGGAAATGAAAATGCTGGCCTTAAAACAAGGGGCTGAAACAAATAATTCTAAAGCTGTTGTATTGTTGACTGATAGGAGACGGCAAACTGAGTAGTTAGGAAAATAGAATTACTGTTAGTTGCTATGACAAGCAAGAGATATGTTGAACTTAAAACAGGGAAGAAAAACTATCATGGGAGAAATGAGCATATTGTTGCTGAAACAGTTTTACCAGCCAGTGAACCTCTTGCTATAAAGGACAAGGAAGGCTTTGGCATCTGTTTCAGGAAGCAGAACTTACATCATTTTGAGATTGTTAGTCCACACTCACAGGAAGAACAACTTTTGTAATGAGTGCTTTGTTCATTTCAAGCATTTTCTCCACAAACTGAACAACAAAAATACCCTAAAACTCACGCCATCAATAATAAATGCCAGAATCATATGCCATCTCAACAGAGATTAGAACAAATCATTCAAATATGGGGAAACTGGGACAACATCAAAGAAGGCTTTGGAGTTCCAGTGTTTATCTCCCACAATCTCAAACTGAGTCTATGAATCAAAGGGCCTACAGTTTCCCCCTAAAAGATAAGAACTAAAGATTTGAATTAATAATTCGCTCAATGAACATTCCGATAGAAGTGTACAGATCTACAGTTACATGTGTGACTGGTTTTAGTGTCCATCGTAATTTGATTTTGGAAACTGTCCAAATTTATCAGTAAGAATTTGCTGAATAAATTGTTCTATCCATACACTGAAATACTACATAAAGAGAAAACAGCATTAAAAATTACAAATATCAAAATTGCTTTGAAGAAAGCAAGTTACATAAAAGGATATATTGGATTTTTGTAAATTTCTGTACATAAACAAATATACATGAATATGATTTATAGATATACTTACATGTCATAATATATATGTACTGTTTTTTCCTTAGTATGTCTATGTCTACATACATACACGATGACTGAGACTATACCTAAAGAGTTTATGATCATGTGATACCTAGGAATTGTATTGGAGTTGTATTGCCTAATCTTGAACAAGTATTGATGAACTTCATTCTACTAATATAAGTAGCATATTGACTCTGGTATGATTGTTTTGTTCAAATCATAAAGCTACAGCAAATCAAGACAGCATATAACTCACAGGGAATATGCCAGGTTTAATGTCTGAATCTGAAATAAGGACACAGGAGGCAAGCCTTACGTTCAATATGAATGAAGCAGAAAAATTCCTTCCAGTTTATGGTTGGTGAAAAGCTTAGCTGGATTTTCACATTGTGGACAGCTGTGGAGATACTGTGACCACGTTCAGTGGTTGGAAAGAAAGCTGCCAAGATCCAGTTAAGTGGAAGCAGGAAGAGAGAAAGACAGTCCTGATAGGAGACTGCACATGAACAGTTCGCACACGAATAGTTCACACATGAATAGTTGTCGTTGTATTCAGTGTAGCAGTTTCCTTGTTGTCTTTGAGCTTCCGCCCAAGCCTCAGGACTACTTCAAAAAGCTTACCTTGTGCTCACTTCTAGGATGAAATAGACAGGAGCGTACAGTGTCGGCTTCACAGCAGTCTCCTATGGGGGCCAGTTCTTCCTAGAGGCGATGATTTTATGTGAATTAGCTCCATCAGAAACAGGAGCATACTAAAAGTCTACAGCAGAGAAAGCCTTCTCATTAGTGCAGATCAGTATAATAAAATCAAAGATAAATAATCAAAAGTCTCTACGAGAAGCCAAAATCACTTTAGTTACCGGTATGTGCCGTAAGACACAGCTTAGTGAGACAGTATGTAATTGCATGTGGAGTATTGCGGTAAGTTTGTCTTCCAGGCCGACGACTCCAGTTGTGTCTGCCCTCCCTAGTTCTGCACCTTTGGAAGACACATTTGTTCCTATTTCCATTCCGCTTAAAAACATCAATTTTCATTACTTCTATAGAGTATGAAATCTCTAAGTCATCATTGAAAGACAGATGTGAATTCTGTCTACTCTCACCAACTTCTGTCTTTGCTTATGTGCTGTTGTGGTTTTTTGTTTTGTTTTCGGGTTTTTTTTTTTTTTGTCAAAGGATCTAAGCCTGCACTCATCACTAATATTTTCTTTGTCAAGACCTATCAATCTGGCAGTTAGAAATTTCTTCTAGAGTACGGCAAATCGATCATTAAGATTCCTCAGACCCCTCATGATTCATTCAGTGAGAAAGAAGAAATGGAGGAGAGATCTCCAGTTAGGTACCTTCTAAACACACACACACACACACACACAGACACACACACACACACACACACACACTCACACTCACACTAAAAAAAACCCCACAGTAAAAAGGGAAACGCAGAAACCAGTCAGGCGTCATGATGTATGGTAGTAATTCTAGGCCTACGGAAGCTGAAGGAGGACGGTCACAAGTGCGCGGACAGTCTGGGCTACATGGAAGGGTTCTGTGCTATAAAAAAAAAATTCAAAGAGAAATAATGTGAAGAGAAGAGAACAAGAAAAATTCACAAACCAATCAACCAAAACAAACAGCTAGCACCCCAGGGAACATTTATTTTATTTTACTGTTGTTTCAGTTAGTGGCATTTTAAACTATAAAATATAATTCAATGTGAGTAAAATTGTAAACAATTAATTGATTTGATTCCCTCTTTTTCTTGGAGACAAAAGAATTGTGTGAGCATTCTGTGAAAACATTTGAAAGCATGTACTAACTTGTCTAGTTTATAACTGATCTTTTGAGTTTATGTGAGGCTGATGTTCTACCCAGGAGCTGATGTTCTTACTTCTCTTTCAGCTACACTGAACAGGGAATTATTTCCTGGATATTTGTATCATATCTAAAGTCCCCACAATATTTTCAAAAAGAATTAATTAAACTGCTTTGTCTGGTTGCCTACAGAGAATTCTGAGGCAGATATTATTAGAACCTTATTCGCAGGACAAACTGCTCACATTTCCAGTGTCTACCTATAATTGTTATGGACCGATATGCCAGTCTGCTCACTTCACATTGCTCCTTCACAGTTCATGGCACTGGACTATTAAGACTGGAGTTTGTAGGGTGAAAGCTCTGGCTCGTAGTTTTCCAACAACTAGGCTCTTGCCCAATAAACCCGTTCAAGAGACAAATAATGGTGAAAAGTCAGAGGAAGCGGACTTAAACAACATGGCCACAGTGGAAGGCACAAATAAAGAGCTTCAGTGCACCCCAAGTCTCCAATTGGGTACTGGCAGGAACTTTGGGTTTATGAGAGGAAGAATTGGCAGTAGGGAGCAAGCAGTCTTGGTCAAAGAATGGTCTGGTTGATCATTATCTCAGTTCTGGTTTTGCAAGATGGTACAAAGAGGTCCTTATTGCTCAAAGAAGCAAGCTACTTTCCATAAAATGATTATCCTGCTTCAGAGTAGAATCTCGACATCTCAGAGTGTTGCTTCCGTTTGAGAGATGATTTCTCTTGTGAGACTCACTCCCTTATCATGAAACTGTTTATTCATCAGTCTTCTTGTTCCTGAAATTGAAGCAGACTGTAGATTTATGACAATAACAACAGACCATCCGACGTCTCAGGGGTCTGGAACAGGACACTGTAAAAGCTGACAATAAAAATGAAAGCAGGCAGCCAGGCGGTGGTGGTGCACACCTTTAATCCCAGCACCCAGGAGGCAGAGGCAGGAGGATCCCTGTGAGTTCAAGGCCAGCCTGGTCTACAGAGTGAGTTCCAGGACAGCCAGGGCTACACAGAGAAATCCTGTCTCAAAAACAAAACAAAAAGAAAATAAAAAGCTGGTGTGGCTGGCTTTTAGTTCCTTACTTTATGGGCCCAAGTGACTGGACAATGCTCTAGCAAAAACAGTTTCCAAGTGCTTACTGTGTAGGCGACCACAGCAATGTTTCCACATTCTCACTCTGTATGGACCCTCACCAAAGCCTGTCAAGTGCTTGAGACAAACAGAGGTCCCACCAGGTTCACCACCACCTAGACAACTACTTGGAAGAGAAGTTTGGTGTCAGTACTACATGTAAACATTTCAGACACCCAGGCATATATATTTGGGAGCTATGTGTATCGTGAAATGAAAAGTAAACACTAGTGGGAAGCTCAGACACCAATGCAATTCAGGGACAAAGGGAAAAACGGTGTCGGCATAAAGTAAAGGCTGCATGGTTTTGAAATTGTATCTTCTTTAAAAACCAAGACAAGGAGAAGGGAAAGTGATAGCCATGTAGGATTGTAGCCTAGTAGTGGATATGCTGGTTTAAGCCCTGGCTCCTGTAAGGCCTTACTGTAAGTGGAGTTATTTTCTCCTGTCTGGATGTGTTTCTTACTTTGTACAAACAAGGAGATGGACAAGACAATCTTTAAGGTTTGCACAGCTCTGAAATTCTTTTGCTCTGCTCTCAACAGTAGGCCTTTCTTGTATACATTAATACCTTCAATGTCTATGTACCCACTTGGCAATCTTCTCTATCTCCAATTACCAGATTGTGATTTTCCCTAGTATGCAATATGAATGTGGTATGCAATGAGAGACAAAGCAAATTTTGAGAGGTATGCATTGCACTATTTTTGTTTGCAAGTGGCAGAAAATAAAAGCAATATATTGCCTACAAGTATTGAGAAAAGCAAACAGAAGAAAGAGGAGGCACAGGGGACCTCTAAATCTGCCGAGTCAAACAGTTAGGACAAAGGGGGTGTCACCTCATTTTATGACTGGTTTTCCCATGCACTGCCTTCATTCTCAAGTCTGCTTTCTTCCTTCAAAGGTAGCCACTTCCGGGTCTAGGTTTACACCACTGTTAACATGGGTTTTGAACTTTCAATGGATAAAACCTTCTGAACTTCAAATTCTAAACATGTGGCTATAAACTCTTATATTTCCCATATTGGTATAGACAAGGGTATTTTATTCAATACAATAATCACAAACTGGAACTGGTTTCTGGCTTTTATACATATATCGTACATTTTCTTGAACAATAAAATGCACTAAATAACCTATAAAAAGTGTTTCTCTGTGTGTATGTGATTATATCTCACAAGTTTTTCCTTGTTAATTATATTAGAGCAGTGGTTCTCAACCTTCCTAATGCTGCAACCCTTTAATACAGTTCCTCATGTTGTGATGACCCCGACCACAAAATTCTTTTCATTGCTACTTCATAACTGTAATTTTGCTACTCTTATAAATTTTATTGTAAATATCTGTGTTTTCCGATGGCCTTAGGCAATGCCTGTGAAAGGGTCATTCAGCCCCAAAAGGGTTTGCGACTCACAGGTTGAGAACCACTGCCTTAGAGCATCAGCAAAGTCTGGGAGTAGTTGAGGATGTAGTTCAATGTCAGTTCATTGTCCTAGCATGGGCAAAGCCCTTACTTTGATCCTCTATCACCAAACAACAATAGCAACACACACACACACACACACACACACACACACACACACACATACACTCACACACTCACACTCACACTCACACACACACAGCATGTAAGATACATCACATATTGGTATCACACCACCCCTTCACTTCTCTGTGCCTTTGTGTTTCAAGAATTTACAGGACCAAGTAGAAGTTGCCTGATTTCCCCGAGGTCTTGTAGGCAATAGCTAATAGCAGTGAAGCAAGAAATCTCCCTAGATAGGATCTGCTATTCTCCATTCATTTATTCTAAAGGTAAATCTCAGTGACAGGCGAGGAAACCTCTTTATTTTCTGAGGCTGACCAAAGATAGATGTCTGACTCTAAAGGAAGTCTTGTGTTAATAACATGCTCTTATGGCAAATGGACAGCATCATGAATATCTTCAACATCATAACTGCATCCTCAGGGATAAAATGGATATACCTGTGAACTCCTTGCCCTGAGGTCATCAGGCTCAAGCTTGATTTGGGATTCCTGGTGCACAAAGTCTAGGATCCGTGGTCGGTAACTGAAGAATGGAGCTCTACACTGCTGGTTGGCTAGAGGACCTGGGAACCTGCATACTTCCCTTCCCAGTTTTTCCTTGTGAGAAGTGTTAAGAACTAAAGCAGGTTGCAGGGGTTGGTCTGCAAAGGCAAGCTGACACATAAATTCAGAAATGAAGTTTATTGTAATGAAAGGGTCTCAAGGCCATGGTCTACCTCTGAAAGAGTCCAAGTTAGTTAGACAGACTCCCTGGTAGGCAGACAAATAGGGAGAGGGATCACGGCTAGGGAATAAAGGAGGTGAATTTCCAAGATGGCCGGCTCCTTCCTCACCCTCCTGACCTGAGTCAAAAGCCTGGTAGCTTAAACCAAAGGCCTTATGGCCTTCTGTCTCCTACCAGCAGGCCCCATGATGATGGATTGTCTCAACAAGTTCAAGGCCTGCTCAGGACATGTCACAGAACAGCTGTAGGACATCCTATAGGGCTTTCTTCAAACTGACCAACCCTAAATCAGGGGAGGAAAGCTCTTCAGACACTTTAAAAATAAAAAACAGGGGTTGGGAATTTAGCTCAGTGGTAGAGCGCTTGCCTAGCAAGCACAAGGCCCTGGGTTCGGTCCTCAGCCCTGAAAAATAAAATAAAATAAAATAAAATAAAACAAACCAGGCCCCCAAGAAGAGACTGGATTTCTGGCTTCCTGGGCACCCCCTCTGCTTTTCCGAGGGTCTTTTTCTCTGTGTGTCTGCTGCATGTGTGTGTGTCTCCTCACCTTCTATAAATGCCTTTCTTTTTTTTCACTTTTTTAAAATTCATTTTTCTATTATCAGCTTGATACAGTATAAATTCTTATCCTAATTGTGAAATGTTTCATTGAGGCTTGCCCAGAAATTGAGTAAATCCAAAACTTACTATAAGTCACAGTCATCCTAGGGTCCCCCCTGCTATGTAGCCTCCCTGGATCTGTGGGTTGCAGTCTGATTGTTCTTTGCTTTATATCTAGAATCCACTTATGAGTGAGTACATACCATGTTTGTCCTTCTGGGTTTGGGTTACCTCACTCAGGATGATTTTTTCTAATTCCATCCATTTGCCTGCAAATTTCATGCTGTCATTGTTTTTCTCTGCTGAGTAGTACTCCATTGTGTATATGTACCACATTTTCTTAATCCATTCTTCAGTTGACGGGTATCTAGGTTGTTTCCAGGTTCTGGCTATTACAAACAATGCTGCTATGAACATAGCTGAGCATGTATCTTTGTGGTATGATTGAGCATTCCTTGGGTATATGCCCAAGAGTGGTATGGCTGGGTCTTGAGATAGATCGATTCCCAATTTTCTGAGAAACCGCCATACTGATTTCCACAGTGGTTGTACAAGTTTGCATTCCCACCAACAGTGGAGGAGTGTTCCCTTTGCTCCACATCCTCTCCAACATTGACTGTTATTAGTGTTTTTGATCATAGCCATTCTGACAGGTGTAAGGTGGTATCTCAGAGTCGTTTTGATTTGCATTTCTCTGATGATTAAGGATGTTGAGCATTTCTTTAAATGTCTTTCAGCCATTTGAGATTCTTCTTTTGAGAATTCTCTGTTTAGCTCTTCAGCCCATTTTTAAAATGGATTGTTCAGTATTTTGATGTCTAGTTTCTTGAGTTCTTTATATACTTTGGAGATGAGTCCTCTGTCAGATGCGGGGTTGGTGAAGGTCTTTTCCCATTCTGTAGACTGTCTTTTTGTCTTATTGACTGTGTCTTTTGCCCTACAAAAGCTTCTCAGTTTCAAGAGGTCCCATTTATTAATTGTTATGCTCAGTGTCTGTGCTGCTGGTGTTATATTTAGGAAGTGATCTCATTGGCACAGGAGATCACTTCCTAAATGCCTTTCTTCAACTGCTGATTTTTGTCTACCCCTATTTGTGGTGTTTGAGATTTCTCCAATGTCTCACTGAAGATTTTCCCTGCCCTTTAATTATTTAATTGGCAGAGAAAATAAATGCAATCGAGACCCCTAGACTGTATCACCTTGAGGAGTTGGGGGAGTATTTAACAGAAACAATACAATATATGAAGATAACTAAAAAGGATGGGGCCTTAAAGAGAAGGAGAGGCTTCCCCTTAAAGCCCAGAGATGAGTGAGAATAACAGAGTGTGTGTGTGTGTGTGTGTGTGTGTGTGTGTCAGAGAGAGAGAAAGAGAGAGAGAGAGAGAGAGAGAGAGAGAGAGAGAGAGAGATCCAAGAGAAAAATGGTGGGAGTGGCCTGAAGAGCCTCTTCAGAGAGCAGCCTTCATCTTAGAACCAAATCTCCAAACAGTCTCTCTAAGGAGTCTTGGACCAGTCCCCTTAATGAGGGAAAGATTTGACTTTTTATAACCACTCAGAGGTGGCAGAAAATTTACATCACGTGATGCAGTTCAGCAGATGCATGACAAGGAGTGTTCAGGCCCCAGGTGTTATTATCTTGAGAACTGTCCAATCATAGCATAGACTGCTTCTCAGCCTTCTGTCCAAGAGAAAACTGCAGGGAGATGTGGCCTGATTCAGGCCACAGCATCGCGCCTAAAGGTACAGGGCTATGTTCTAACAACAAGGAGCCAAACTTCTGACTCACAGAAGTACTAGCAACATTATCTAGGAGGCTGTATATCAATTCAGGGATCTCCTAGTGGTTCTGAGGACTATTATAAAATTTCCTTTCTTTTTGTTTTTGGAGGGAAAGATCCAGGGACAGTATTGTCTCGTTTAGTTACCAGGTGTTTAAAAACACTTGCTGAAACCCTGGAGGGAAACTTGTTTGTGAAGGAAAGTATCTAGAATATGGAGAGGAGTCAGATTACACAGCCATAACTTCTGATGAGCTATCATTTCAGGGTAGCATAGGGGCAGGAATTCTCAGCAAGTGCTATAACAGACAAATGAAGGTCATGTAAGTACAAAAGAGGGAGTGAACAACTGACCTAGTTAGGGTACTGAGTAGCCTTCATGAAATGAAATACATCTTGACAAGTAGAGCAAGTTTGTATAGAAGAAATGCCAGGAGAGGGTACACTTCAACAGGAGATATAAGTACCAAAGCCAAGAGGCTTGGAAATTAGATGTTTCAGAAAATGTTCTGGAACTTGGGAGTAGGAAATAGCAATAAATAGCGTAAGAATCGCTCATTAGTAAAGGCAGAATAGGATAAAGGACCCATGTCATGAAGAACATCTTTCTTCTGAAACTGGCTCTTAGAAGCTGCCTTTGCTAAACAACACTGGGACCTCATGCGGGTTCACGGGGTCACTAAAAGCAGCACAAGAGGTTGGAATCTCTGCTCTCATTCTGTGCCTCCTTCCCTTCGCCTTAGCCTCCTGCTTGACACTTCCTACCTATCGAATTTATCTCGCCCTGCTTCAAGGCTGAAGGTAGAAAGTCAAGGCATTTTCCTAACCGTATAGTTGCCTCAATTCCAGCAACAGCAAAACCTTGCAGGACAGGACTGATATTCCACCCCGATGAAGGCAATTGTCCATGAGCGCAAAGCTATGTTCTGGAGCAGAATTTAGCATCTCCAGAGAACCCCTTCATCCCCTCAAGAAACTTCAGATCAACTTTTGGAAACTTGGACCAGCACTGAGAAAATGATCAAGCAGGGCACACCTAGACCAGGACTGTTTAATTATGCACACTTTTTGTCTCTTTCCCAATTCTTCCTCTATGCCTAAGGCTCATGTCAGATGGACTTGGCCCCCTTCATCTGTTTCTCTCTCAATGTAGCCATATTGAATAAATCCCTCTCGACTTTTCACCATTAATCCTGTCTTTAACTGGTATAATAGCTTAGCCTGTTGGGTCTGCTGGTCTTGGCAAATTATGTAAAGTCAACATACACTTCATGTGCTCTATTGTACAAAGTCACAAATCACATTTCCTCCATTTTGTGAAATTGCCTACATTAACAGGCATAATAAACTTCAGATGAAATTAATGACATGTTCACTACCTGCCTTTCTTTGTTATGGATGACAGTTTTCAACATAGTAACCTTGGGATACCCGTTGTTTCTCTACCTTCAGCAGGTGGTACTTGTGTGTACAGAGGACTTACATTTTAGTGAATGAAGGGAAGAAGAATAAGAGAAAAAGGATCATGTTACCCTACTTGTTAGTGTCAGAGCCTGAGTTTGGCAGGCTGGAGAAGCTAGGCATGGCCACCCATCCTCAACAGACCAATTAAAGATACAAGTAATAGTGAAAAAGAGAAAAAAGAATGATTCAGTGTGGCCACACTTGGAAGAGGAACAAAGAGTCCCAGTGAACACTACTGCCAAAGTCTATCTTCTGAGTCCTGACATGAGGTTCATATTTAAATAAAGGCAAGAGGTATGCATAACTAGCATATCTTGGTCAATAAGAGGTGCCATCTGTCACTGACCCATCATTGTCTCAGCTCCAGTATCTCCTGCAAAATGATGTGACAAGTTGTCAGAACTGTGTGAAATCTCTTCTTCCTCTGGATGGCACCAGGCTTCATCCTTTTCCTCCTCCCAGCATGAGATTCCTGGGAAATTTTAACTCATTGGGACTGTTGTTTCAACAATCTGATAGCCAAAGAGAGGGACACAAGTGTCTCTTTAAAATATCGTCATCCCTACAGATGCCATGACAAAAAGAGAATTGGAAAATAATGAGGATTTGCACCTTTGCCCCAGCTATACTTCTATTGAACTTTAGACCTCTCTCTTCACATGCAGAATAGAATCTTATAAGGAACAGTCACAATTTTATACTGAGGAACTAATAGAGTCTCAAGTATCTGAAGTTTTGAAGAGGGGTGTCTTAGTTAGGGTTTCTATTGCTGTGAAGAGACACCACGACCATGGCAACTCTTATAAAGGAAACATTTAATTGAGGAGGCTCCCTTACAGTTTCAGAGGTTCAGTCAGTTATGGTCCTGGTGGGGAGCATGGTGGCCTGCAAGTAGAGGTGGTGCTGGAGCTGAGAGTCCTACATCTTGCAGGCAACAGGAAATCAACTGACACACTGGGCAGTATCCTGAGCATAGGAAACCTCAAAGCGTGTCCCCACAGTGACACACTTCCTCCAACAAGGACATACCCCCTCCAACAAAGCCACACTTCCTAATAGTGCCACTCCCTCTAAGATTACGGGATTGTGGGATTAGGAGATTAGGGAGGCCAATTACATTCAAATTACCACAAGGAATAAGCCAAAGCCATTTCAATTATTGTGTTACTGGCTAAATCTGGCAATGTGTGTATTCTTGATTTGTCTGCCTTAGTGTTTAAAACAAAGGAGACCTATAGCCAAGGAATACTTGTATGGGAACCAGCAAATATCCATCAAACAACAAAACAATAAGTGTCATTGCAATCAATTAAGTATCAATGAGCATCAACAGTTTCAATAGACCTAGATGGCTGAGATGGCCAAAAGACACTGAAAGCCCAGTATTATGCAGGGGCATGAGACGATTCCATGCCAAAGCAATCTTCCCTGAAATAATGTGCTATGTAACTAAACACTGGCAGAAGAAGCCTGATTGCACTCCTCCCTTGTCTTTTTATGCTACAGTGTTCTGTGCGACATCTGTTTGCTTCTATTCACTAGAATGAGCTCACAAGTCCCATAGATTTAAATAAGATTTAAATGCAAACTCTGTATCTTCCCCACCTTGTAAAACTTTTCTTCCAATATCTAACCCCTCCGCACTTGGTAATACTTTTGTTTACACAAAGGCCTTGCTGCATTCTCAGAATGTAAGTAATTTAAATGATTGGCTCCTTCCCACTTTCCTTTGTGTAGACTCTTTTAAAACTAGCCAGTCGTGGAAGACCGTGAGGTTGGATGCCAGCCAATAGGGAAAAGACAGTCACTACCTACGTTAGAAGAAAAACCAAGTGAACTTCCTGTCTTGGTGGGTTTGTTCTTCTGCTTTGGTAACTAGCACACCTTTCTGGTCAGAAGCAAAGTTTTGCCTTGTAGAGACATTTTATTTGGAGTGACGATCTCTTTCTTTTGGACCCCAAACTTATTTCTAAAACTGCAAAACTCTAACTACTTTTCTTGCTTCCATACTTTCCCCCACTGTATCCTTTACACAAAAGAGGAGAGACATCCTTTGAAAACATAATTCAGGTCAGTTCTCTGATCAAAATATGCGGTGGCTCTGTAGATGGGGAAAAGCAACATCCAGGTTTCCCATCAATGAAAGACTTGTCACCTTGCTTCATCTGTCACATCTATTAGAAACTGCCTCAGCTACAAAGAACTACATGGCCCAAAGTCATACCCCTTTCCAGGACATTGCCCATCCAATAGCTCATCAATGAAGGAGTTTAAAGATATGTGAGTCTTGGCACTTTGAAGGGCCATTCTAGGTTCAGAGCTTCCTGTGAATGTGGCTGTCAATGAGTCTTTTTATAGCATGACTTCTCATGTAGTTCTTCTGACTCATTTCCTGTGCAAGTAAAGGCAATGTATTTTTTATTGTTACCTTTATTTCATGGAGATTCTCAAGAGCGGAGATACTGTAGATTAGAACAGCTGACCAATCTTGATACTAAGAGGGAAGGGGACCTGAGAATAAAACTGATGCACATGGGTAAAATCCTCAAGAATCAGACATTGAGACTGAGTCCTAGTTCAAATTGTATCTGAAGCCCACCTAACCTGAGATTTACGTTTTTAGTTATGTGAGTCAAAGAAGCTTGGTACCTATTTAAAGTGACTCATTTTTACTTGATTTTGATTTATGTGTATACTGTGTGCAAGTGTTTTGTGTATTAATGTAGACATATTCTTGCTTTGGTGTACATGTGGAGGACAGAGGACAACCTTAGGTGTCAGTCCTCACCTTCTTGTTTGCAACAAGGTCTCTTGTTGAGCCACTGCATGACTTGGCTGGCCCATGAGTCTCCAGGGATTCTCATGTCTCTGCCTCACATCTTTTTGCAGGGACACCGGGATTATAGAAATGTTATTGTGTGCAGCTTTGTGTGCGTTCTGGGCATTCACACTTCTGTAGTTAGGTCCTCACACTTGCTTAGTCCTCTTTCTTCCCATCCCTAAATCTGTTTAAAATGTACATCTCCTTACCTGCAGGAAAGTTCCCTTAGAAAATGTAAATCTAGTGCACAGAAATGTGTTTGTGGACATAGTTATGAGTGTATGTTTTAATAGAAAAACTGTAATTTTCATTTCATTTTAGGTTATTGCTATTACTCTAACCTTTTCCACAGTTTGAATTTAACCTCTCTTACCATAAATATATTGTCTAAGGTTATTTTCCTGTTGCTGTGATAAAATATTCTGATAAAAGCAACTTAAGGGTGAGTTTATTTTGGCTCTTGGTTCCTGGTTACAGTCCATCATGGCGGGGAAGTCACAGTGACAGGAGCCTAAAGGACTAGGTCTCATTGTGTCCAGAGTCAAGAAACAAAGAAGGATGAATGTTAATGTTCAGCTCTCTTTCTCCATTTTGTATGGTCTAGACACCCTGCCCAGGAACAGTGTTACTCCTAGTAGAGTAACTCGATTAGTGCAATCAAAACCACTTTTTTATACAGTATGGAGTAACTTAGGTTAGGGCATAGTCTGATCCCAATGATTCACTAATGAGATTTTGAGATGTATACTTTTTTATTAGTTTTTGTTTGTTTGTTTGTTTTTTGAGACAGGATTTCTTTGTATGGTTTTGGAGCCTGTCCTAGAACTCACTCTGTAGACCAGGCTGGACTTGAACTCACAGAGATCCACCTGCCTCTGCCTCCCAAGTGCTAGAACCAAGGGTGTGCTCCACCACAGCTTGGCTTTATTAGGTATTTAAAATTACCATACACGGCAATGGGTTTATCGGGAAATTGTACACATTTGTTCCTGTTGATCCTCTTCTTCCTCACTCCCTTCCTTGTGCCCCTGGCCCACTTCTGCTGCTTCTCCCAACACCAGTAGCCCTGTTTCTACTTTCATGCCACAGGGATTCTAGCCAATTGTTCTTTTTATTTTTTTCTTAAAGTATTTCTCCTATGTTTATCTCCAGAAGATTTAGTGTCCTTGGTCCATTTTGAATTGGTTTTTTGTGCAATGTGAGAGATAGGACTATAACTTCTTCTGTATATGGATATCCAGTTTTTCCACCACTATATGTTGAAGAGGCTGTCTTTTTTAGAATGTATGTTTCTGCCATCTTTGTCAACATTCACGTGGCTATAGCTGCATGGATTGTTTTTTGGACCCTCTTGTAGCTGAAGTTTTCTCCAGTCCTGCCCAGCCCCACAGCCACTTATAAAATAATCACTAAGAAACTCATATTAATTACAGCTGCTTGGCCATTAGCTCAGACTTATTGTTAGCTAGATCTTACATCTTAAATTAACCCATTTCTATAAATCTATACCTTGCCATGTGGCTCGTGGCTTATCGGTATCTTTGCATCTTGCTTCTCATGGCGGCAGTGGCTGGCAGCATCTCCTGACTCAGCCTTCCACTTCCCAGAATTCTCCTCTCTGCTTGTCCCACCTATACTATACTTCCTGCCTGGCTACTGGCAAATCAGCATTTTATTTTTCAACCAAATCAGAGCAACACATTCACAGCATACAGAGCACAGCATCCTCTCTTCAATTTCCTCAGTCTTTCTGTCTGTTTCTATGAAGGCTTGCAGCAGAAGAAGGAAGTACTAGGATGTTGAATTTAAGGCATACTTTACCAACCCTAAGGATAAATTTTCTTAGAAAGGAAAGTGCAGTTGTCTTTGCAGCCCATATGTGAGTTGTGAATTGAAGTTCCCTAAAACAATGACACCTAAATTGAATATTTTGCACACTGATTTACTGATTGGAATTTTTGTGATTGTGGAGAGTTAGAATGTTGCCAATTGACAACCAAAATTGTCTTGAGGTATCTTTAGTATTTTTAGGAACCATTTATTGCCTACAACTGTATCTGACATAACATCCTCCTAAATAACACATAGAATCTTTGGAATGTATCAGTTTAGTAGACCATTAGATTCTAGCAATGCAAAAGCTAATAATGCCATCTGAAACCTATAGCAGAGTTTCTCCACTTTGCTTCAACCTACTTAACTGATTGATGTACCTGCAAATGCATTGGCTTATGAATTTCTTTTGTTGTTTGCCTATAACTACTCACAACATAGAACATTCAGAACCAGTCATCTCTCCAACTCGTTGGATTCTATTCATGAATGAGAACTCATAGTATTTATTTCTCCATGTCTGGCATCTTTCATTCAGCATATGTTTACTAGTTCCATGTATGTTGCCTAAAATTTCAGAATTTCATTCTTTTTAAAGATGTGTAGCATTCCATTATATAAATACACCACATGTTCTTTGTCCATTTATATACCCACTGAAGTGCATCAAAGCTAGTTAGGTACTTTGGCTATTGTGACTAGTACAACAATAAACATGGATCTGCAAGTGTCTTTTTCATAGTAATATTTCATCTCATTTGGATATATATCCCATAATGGTTATTCTTGATTGTCAACTTGACTATATCTGAAATTAACTAAAAACCCAAAATGGGGGAGCACTCTGTAAGGGATTTTTACTTAATTTGAAGTAGAAAGATCTACTTCTAATCCAGATCTTGAGATAGAAAAACATGCCTTTAATCCAGATCTGTTGAAGTGGAAAACACCTCTAATCTGGGCCACACCTTCTGTTGGCAGCCTATATGAAGGACATAAGAGAAGGAAGCTTCCTCTCTTTTCCTGTTTGCTCTCACTCTCATTGGCATCATCAGCACTAGAGCCCATTCCTTCAGGATTCTAGGTTATACTGAAGACCAGCTGAGACATCCAGCCTTATGGACTGAGCAACTACTGGATTCTTGGACCTTCTGTTCACAGTCAGCCATTGCTGAATCAGCTAGACCATGATAATCAGTTAGACTCAGTGATAAAACTGACTAGTTCCAGATGTGTATAAATAGCGAATTGGTACATCATATGGTACTTCTATTTTAAGTTATTTGATTAAAAAATGTATTGTTTTAGGTTAGAGCTATATTAGTTTACACTCCTACCAATAGTGTGTAAGAATTCCCATCTCTCATCATCTTTGACAGAATTTGTTTCTTGACTTTATGAAACTAGTGATTGTCACATCAGTGAAACAAAATCTCATTTTAGTTTTAACTCACATTTCCATGATGATCAGAGAACTTGTGTTAGCCACTGTGTGTCTTATGGAATTCTATTGAATTCTTTTGCTCACTTTTCAACTGATTTGTTTGTATTTTTCCTTTTCTCTTTCTCCTTTTTCTATTTTGTTCTTTGGTGTTCATCTTTTTACATCCCATATTTGTTCTGGATATCAGTAACTTCTTTGGTGTACATTTGCAGATGTTATCGCCTCTTGGGTAGGATTCTTTCTTTTGTGGATTGTTTCCATTGCTATGCAGAAGCTACTTAATTTGATTTAATGGTCTATTTTCCTTTATAAAAGCATTTATCTTATTTATCTTTTTGGAGAACTTCATACATGAGTACTGTGTTTACATCATTTCCACCTCACACTCCCCCCAACTCCTCCCATGCCCAACTCCCTCTCAGATTCATGATCTCCTCTTTCTAAATATATACATATACAAAATGTTTTATACTGTTTGTTTTATTAGATATCCTTCACTTCTTTGGTTAAGTTTACTCCTAAGTAATTAAATAGTGTTGGAGATCAGACTCAAGGCCTCATGCATGTGAAGCACTCTACCATTGAGCTATATCCTGGAGCCTTATTCTTAAATATTTTGTAACCATTATGAATGGAATTGCTTTCTTCATGTTCCTCAGCAAATTCACTATTTGTGTTTAGAAATGCATGCTGATTTCAAATACTCCTGTGTTTATCTTTCATAATTTATCTTATCAATGTTTTATACTGTTTATTTTATTAGAGATCCTTCACTTCTTTGGTTAAGTTTACTCCTAAATAATTAAATAAATGGTGTTGGAGATCCGATTCAAGGCCTCATATATATATATATATATATCATCTGTGCTTTGGGATTCTATACAAAACATTATTGCCTACAGCAATGTTTTAAGGTATTTCCTGTTTCTTTGCTTCTAGTCATATCATCATTTCAGGTTTAGATCTTTGATGAACTTTGAGTTGATTTTAGTTTTATTCTTCTCATATTTAATTTTTCCAGAATCATTTTTTGAAGATACTGTTTTCTTTATATTCTGCTCTTAATACTATTTTAGGAAACAATGCCTGTAAGTATGGATTTATTTCTGGGTTGTCTATTATGTTCCACTGGTCTATCAGTCTACTTTTAGGCTGTGTCAATGTTGGTCTAGTAATTATATTTTTATAGTAGATTCTATGGTCACATATGATGCCTCAAGCTTTGTTTATTCATTTGTTTCTGTGTTGTCATTTTTAAACTATTCTGACTCATAGTGTTTCATAGGAATAATAAGCATTGTTTTTTACTTTCTGAATGGAAAATCACTGGACTTTTGACAGGAATTACATTGAATGTGTATAACTTTGGGTACTATGGTCATTTAAGCAATACTGATGCTTCCAATCCCTGCCCACATAATTACTCTTGTGTTTGCCTTTCATAATTTATCTTATCAATGTTTTATACTGTTTGTTTTATTAGAGATCCTTCACTTCTTTGGTTAAGTTTACTCCTAAGTAATTAAATAGTGTTGGAGATCAGACTCAAGGCCTCATGTATGTGAAGCACTCTACCATTGAGCTATATCCTGGAGCCTTATTCTTAAATATTTTGTAACCATTAAGAATGGAATTACTTTCTTCATGTTCCTCAGCAAATTCACTATTTGTGTTTAGAAATGCATGCTGATTTCATATTCTGATACTTTACTGAATTTGTATAAAGGTTCTGAAAATTTTATAGCATATTTACATTTTCCTATGTATAGACACAAATTGTCTGCAAACATGGATAATTTACTATAATCCTTCCCCCCTCCCTTTTTTTTTTTGGTTTTTTTGAAACAGGGTTTCTCTGTGTAGCTTTGGAGCCTGTCCTGGAACTCCCTCTGTAGACCAGGCTGGCCTTAAACTCACAGAGCTCTACCTGCCTCTGCCCCCTGAGTGCTGGGATTAAAGGCATGTGCCACCACCACCGGCACCTTCCCATTTTTTATTTCTAATCACTTTTGGCATATGTATGTTATATTAAACAAGAATAGTGGAAATTGAGAACTTGGTCTTGTTCATGAGATTAGAGAATACACCCTTTTTTTTTCTTTAGCACAATAATGACTGTTGGTTTTTTATCCAGCCCCTTTGACTTCGAAATATGTTCCTCTGCACTTAATTTGTTGGCACTTTTTATCATAATGGGTTTGAAACTTATCAATACCTATTGGAATAAGCATATGTTCTCACCCTTCATTCTGTTGATGTGATGGATTACATCTCCTCATTTGCAAGTGTTGCTCATCCTTGCATCCTTGGAGGATTCATGCCTGATCATAGTATCTTCTCTTTTTATGTATTCTTAGATTATGTTCATAATTTTATTGAATTGTTTTTCATCTATGCTTATCAGAATTAGAGCTTTGTAGTTTGGTGTTGTATCTTTGTAGTTTTATTATAAAAAGTACTGTCCTCATGAAAAACAGTTTGACAAAGTTCTCTTCAATTCAGTTCTTTGGAACACTATTAAAAGATTTGGGATTAATTCTTCCTCCAGTGTTTGTATAGTTTACCTGCAAGATAAGTTAAGGATTAAGTGTGTGTGT